>JAPFFP010020929.1:0-16432 GCA_026153255.1 Solanum medicagineum
GCTAGGTTTTATAATTGCCGTTTGCTGCCCGTGTGTTGTTTTGTTATGCAATTGGGCTTCCAAGGTGTGTATATTGGATGCTCACGCTGGTTTTATCCTCTACTATGTTGTAGACAAGTATTGGGAGGAAGGGAAGGTTATCTTGAGGTAGGAACAAGGTCCAGCGACGAGGTATGTAAGGTTACTTAATTCCGTATCGATTGGCATGAAACATAGATACTTCTTTGGTACACAAAGGCATCTACCAACTCCAACACAACCATTAACCGTGTCTCCACTCCTTCATATGTTTACATGCTGCCATATATAGTCATTTTCAAAGTTGCATATATACATGAATACCAAGTTACACGAGTTCCTGTTACAAAATATAGTTCACGAGTTGTTCCATTTCATATGCATTTCATCAGATATGTAGTGTACTCTTTTCGTTATCATATTATTTTGTATGATCATCCACATGTCATATGCCACATATATAGTCTTACAGCTCCAATGTTATGGCCACCAAAAGAATCATCTCAAAGGCAATTGAAAGATAAAGTTGAAAGATAAGTATGCAGTTCCAGTAGGTGGTAGCCCCGAGGGGTTGAGTATAACCTAGCTAGTGGACGATCCTATCAAATGGGGGGTAGCCCGAGGGGTTGAGTATAACCTAGCTAGGGACGAACCCGATACAGTTTACCACTGATCAGTTGGTTATATGTTCTACAGCTGTGCACAGATGATACAATAAAGGTAAAAGTAAAGTAATGTAAAGAATGTAAAGTACACGATTCCACAGTATAACTAAAGGTGGTCCACAAACTTACACTAGTGCATGGGTTCATCTGAGTTGTTACTTTATGTATAGTATATCCTACCTTACATGCTCAGTACATTATTTCATACTGACGTCCCTTACGGGGGACCTGCATTTCATGCTGCAGGTACAGGTGCTAGTAGATCTCCCCAATAGAAGTACAGGATATTCAGCTGTTGTCACCAAGCTCCAGGTTGCTTCGGGGCTATGTATATGTCAAGAGCTTATGTTTATATTGTACAGTTAGTTGAGGCGGGGCCTGTCCTGACCCTTATCAGATGTTTTTGGTTATCTAGAGGCTTTGTAGACTATGTAAAGTAAAAGTGAAGTCATGTCTCGTACTTTAGACACCGTGGCCCCAACGGCCTAGTCGTATGCATTCCCTTTTGGCTTTTTATCACTGTTTAACTACTTTAAGGCATGTTAAAGGTAAAAACCCCTTATGATATGTATGGAACTCATATAGTTACAGGTTGGTTCTCCCGAGCCTTATCGGCAACGGGTGCCGGTCCGCCCTATGGTACTTTGGGGTGTGACACTCTAGTTCTCTATAAATAGGCCCAAACTGTATAAAGTGGATCATCTCCTCCAAGATATTGACCCGTTGGCCTCTAACCAGAACCTATCTCAATCTGGGCTGATCGAGATCGTTCTTCACCTTGGGAAGTTCTCATGGAATAGTAGCGGCATAAGTAGTGTAGAACTCTCCACTAGGAGTGGAGCGTATTTGCCCAGGTTTTCTGTCAACCACCTGAGCCCATGTCGCTCTATCTCGGCCTCTAATGTTGGGACATGGCTCAGGCCTGCGTCTACCAATCTGGGCTCCTCATAAAATGATCTAACTAGCTTCCCCTACCCTTTCGGCTCCAACCCTTGTCTGTAAATGGCCTCCAAGCCTTTGATACCCTATCGATGATGCTGAGGGTCTGTATTAGAAATGGATGGGGAAATCACAGATGAGGCTGCTCTTCTGTCCTATGGTGTATCTTCTAACTCAAACCCATCTTCACTACCTTTCTCATCAGACTAGGAGGTACTCTCCATCTGCATCAGGGTCTGAGTAGCCCTACCTCTCGTCTAAGGTACCTATGCCTCAGGGTCAATTCAAACATTGTGGACCTCATTTGAACCATCGGAGTGCTCATTGTCCGAATCTTTATCGCGAAGTCTTCTGTTGAAGGCCCTGATAGCTGCATTCTTGTTTTTGGGATCCATCATGCCTGAAATAATCAAAAATCCACAATTAGCCCCAAACAAGCATCAACAAAAGAAAGCAATAGCAAAAGAAAAACATAAGAAATTTAATACTGCATCAGTTGCAGCTGGTAGGTATGAGACCCTGGTACCACTCATAGTGCAGACTACGAGTCGTATTGACACCTCGTAGTCCTCAAGTGGATAACAATTTTAGAAATTGAAACTAGGTAAGAGATGCAGTTACGACTCATATCTTCGACTATAGGTCATAGACAGCTCTCGTATAAGGTTTCAGATTGCAAACTCTATCACAGGCATAAGTCCACAAGACCCTGCTATAGTTCGTAGAAGGGATTACGACCCGCAGGTGGCTCTCGTATGGTAAATGTACAAGGTACTGAGGTCACTTTTGTTCCCCATGAGAGACAACTAAGACTTGTAGTCCCTTGTACGAGTCGTTGGAGGCACTCATAACAGAGAAAAAAAGGTACCTAAGGTACCTATAATCTCACCGCATAGACTTCTAACTAAATCAAAGTATGAATAAGAAGCACAGAAGCAAACCTATTTTGTCTATAGGTCAAGCACAAAATACCCAAAGCCCAAGCATGACATTGAAATCAGGAATCTATCCTATAATCAACATCCTACCAAACAATAAACCAAAAAATATCATCCCTCCACTTCATCTGTAGTGCATTTATGTAACTGTCCCCAAATCATACCAACAAACTCAAGCACTGACATTTTGAACAACACTCAGGGAACAAGTCAAAAAATACATTATTCATGCATTGATTCAAAACTTAACCATATCAATACAACCCTCTTCATAATCATGATATGATGACATTATGCATTACTTAATCCATACACAATGTCCTTGATTAAACACAACACAAAATAGCATGATCACCAAGCAAACAAACACAGCTAAGGCACTCAACATAGGGTTTACAAAATTACTGTCAATTGCCACAACCCTAATTCTATCTCAAATATACCCCATCTACAGATGATACGCACTAGTCATAGCATAACATATTCAATCATTTCAAAACAAAATCACTGTTAGAGCAAAAATGAACCAAGGAACATACCGTATGAAGTGGTGATTGAAATGAGGGAGATGAGAATAAGGGAGTGCACAATTACCGAAGAGTTTTCGAAATGTTGGCCAAAGATCGAGGACACTAACCAAAAAAGTGATCAGAGGAATTGGGAGGGAAGAGTTTATGAGTTAATTTAGGAGGAAGAGGGTTCAAATTGGGGACAAAATGATTTTGACCCCTTTTAAAACATGCCGGATTAACTTTTAAAATTTTGTAAATCGGGTCTACAAAACCCCTACTACGAGTTGTAGCTCTGACTATGGCGCATAGGTCTTGGTTTCGTAGGTTGCTCAACACTCAGAAAATTTTTAAAACCTCACCTTGACACTACGAACCCCTCTTATGACTCGTAGCGGGCTACGAATCATAAGGTTAGATTGTTGTGTGTATGCCAACTTCAAGTCATCATTGTTATCCTCTACGACACATGACTATGATTCGTAGTGTGCACTACGGCTAATAGGCCTGGTCGTAGAGTCTGCTTCCAATTCCATTTCCGAAAGCTTGCTACAATTCCCGAACCTACACAATTTGCTCAAAATACACAATAATACCAACATACAACCATTTCAATATGTTATAAAAAATCAAAACACAATCAAACCACTACCGAAAAATACAAAAAATACCAATAAAACCAAATACAAGCAAAAGTATTTAAAACTCTTGGGTTGCCTCCCAAGTAGCACCTTATTTAACGTCGTGGCACAACTTAGTCATCTTGGGTCATCAAAATTTCTCAATAGCCCACACTTCACTTTTGAGCTCATCGAGGTGCTTCATAGACTAGCGAATGCCAACAACCACCTCTGCATCATTTACCTAAAACTAAATTCACCCTAATCCACATTCACCAAGGCTGTCCTTGTGGCCAAGAATGGTCTTCCCAGAATAATAGGGACCTCAAAGTCAACTTCATAATCAAGAATCACAAAATCTACCTGGAATATGAACTTATCCTCTTTGACTAGCGTATCATAGAGTATTCCCTCTGGCTTCTTGATTGTCCTATCTGTCATTGGTAACCTCATTCATGTTGGAGCAGGGGAACCCAAACCAAGCTTTTTAAACATGTCAAGAGGCATTAAATTTATACTTGCTCCCAAATCACACAACGCTCTTGCAAACTCAAAATCGTAGATGGTGCAAGGGATGGTAAATGCACCGGGGTCCTCCTATTTGTTGATTAAACATTTAGTTGTAATAGCACTACAATGTTGGAGATCTTGCGAGTGCTCTTGGTTTACAGTGTGCTTTTTCGTCACCAAATCTTTCATATATTTAACATACCCAGATATCTTCTTCGATGAATAAGGGGAATGTTGATGGACAATTGTTTCAATATGGATATGAAGTGTTTGAACTTACCATCCTCCTCCTTTTGCTTGAGACTTTGGGGAAAAGGAGGGGGAGGTCTTGGGATAGTATTGTTCTTTTCTTGCTCCTTCACCACTTCACCCTATTGTTAGCCAAACTTTCTTACTCAACTTCATCTTTGTCATCAACACTCCTTTCACATTTCTCATTCACAACCACTTGCATTGGAGGGTCAATGGCACTCTTTCCACTCCTCGTCATAACTGCCATGCAATGTCCCTCATTCTTAGTGTTTTGAACAGTGTTGCTTGACAAAGTACCCTTTTGGCATTGATTCAATTGAAGGGACACCTGACCAAATTGTTGTTCGAGTTGCTTGAAGACTTCCGAATGAGACTCGACATTTTGGTTGATGCTTCAAATATTTGATTCCACCCCTTTCAAAGTCTTATCTTAGTGATCCGCCTTCAACAACTTATTAAATATTTCCTCAATCCTGGTGTTGCTAGAATCGGCTTCACGATTATGAGGAGGCACATAAGGACCGTTTCAATAAATATCGTTTTGGCCCCACTCGGCTTCTGGCGCGCTATCTCTCTAAAAATAACCACCATAGCTATCTCTATATGCAACCTCTGGATTGTAGTTTCGACCTTGATTTCTGGAATCTTGACATCAATAGTCTGGATTAGACCCTTGGGCATTGTTTCAAAAATCAACCGCTTGATCTCTAACAAAGCAAGCATCTGCATCATAACATGACTCACCATACATGGGCACTCTTGGAGGTTGTTGGACGACCACATAAACACTTTCTTAAGTTTGCTTCACCACCAAGTCCACGCTAGTCCAGAGTTGAGCAAGTTGTTGCATGATCTCATCATTGATTTTTTCTTGCTCCGAACTAATACTCACTGTACAAGAGCTCCTTATAGTAGCTCTGTCCCTTTGGCCCTATTCTCTATTGGTCTTTACTACTTGTTCCATTCTTTCCACTATCCTTGTGAATGGTTGGTCTAAGAACATGCCTCCTATGATTGTATCGGAACACACTTGACTATTCTCATCAAGAGCCCGATAGAAATTTCCACTAAGGCATCATCCACGATCTTATGTTCTGGAACCATTCTCAAACATTTGGTGAACCTCTCCCACGTTGTGCTAAAAGAATCACCCGGCAATTGCTTAAAGTTTTTGATTTGGTCCTTATGTTTGAGCTTTTTAGACCTTGGAAAATATCTCTCTAAGAAGGCTCTTTGCAATTCTGCCCAAGTAGTGATTGAACTCTGTGGTAGTTCTGACAACCATATTGTTGCATTATCAATAAGTGATAGAGGGAACACTCGTAACCCAATAGTGTCCATAGAGAGATTATGTGTACCCATCATACTTTTACAAAAAAAATGTTACATTATGAAGAAGATTATGAGGATCCTCAGTAAGTAACCCTGCAAACAAACCACTATTCTAAACCATTTGGAGTAATCCACTTGACAATATGAACTTATTGTCTGCTGGTAGTGACAGCAACACTATAACACCTATAACATCTATGGCCATGGGGTTCAACCTATATTGATTCCAATTATATGCATTCTCATTGAAATCCTTATGGTGTGTCCTATTTTCCCTTGGTGGTGATTCTCTTCTCTACCCTCATCATCATCATGTCGATCTACGGCTTCATCAATAGCAATATCCACATTTGCTTGGGCCATTCTCCTTGCAACATGTTAGATCTAAAGATTAATTGGAGCTAAGGGCCCACCTTGGCTCCTTGTGTTGGTCATACACCTGATATACCCCACAAAAGAAACTAAACAACAAAAACACACACAAAAGTAAAATACAAGAGAATTAAGCTATCAACACTTGAATTAACTATTAGTTAAATCAAGTCAAAACCTCGTTGTATTCTTCGGCAATGGCGCCATTAATTTTGATCACGCTCAAACAGTACCTCTTACTTTGAGGATAAAGTGATTATTGTCAAAAAAAAAAAAACCCCAACCATAGGTTAGGGTCAAATCCCAAGGGAATACGGGGTTTCGCTGCATTAATTCACTAACAATCATTTCAAGCATCAAATAACTCTATTCTCAATAAAAAGGGGGGGATTTGTAATGATTTGTAGTAAATTAAAACTACACCTAATAAAGCAAAGAGACAATCAAATTGGATAGCAACTTAGGAAATTGTGTTACTCATGATTCACTAACTCAAACATCCCGAATAATACAACCTAAATTAAGACTTTGCATGCAGGATGGTAACTTAGCTTTTTCCAACCTTTGGGCAAAGGTGAAGATCGAATTTCACTATGAGGCTTGGTCGGCTACCATATTGTGTGAAACTAACCATTACCTATTATCCCAATCAACCTCTCCTTGGTCAGGTTTGGTTGATTAAACGAGAACACATCAATCAAATTATGTCACCCATTTCCTTTTCCTATTCATCATATCTTGATCGGGATCATGACACTAGACGGGGTTTAATGTTGGCCACCATAAAACAACAAGAAAAATGAAGGAAAATGGATAATATATGCAAACACACAACTCAAGAAGTGCAAATAATTTGGCTTAATAAGCTAGCTACTCATGGTTTCTACAACACCCAAGTTGTGGGGGTTTAGCTACTCATGACTTGGGCAAGAAAACAAACAATGGATGAAACACACATAGTTGAGAAATTACCCAAGAAGAATGAAGAACAGTAAAACCACCTTTGGATTTGAATTCACAAGCTTGAATTATGAAATTAAGTTCCAAGTGATTTCAATCTTCCGATTTGAGTTTCAAAATGAAAACCCAAAATTTCTACTCTAAAACCCTACAATATTCTAAGAACTGGAGCTTCTCTCTTTAACAATCTCTAAAAACTGCGGAATCTCTTTCTAAAACCCTAACATATACTATTTACAAAAAGATCCTTAAAATAATTAGAAAATTCAGGTCAGCAGCTGCTACGATCATCACTACGACTCGTAGGGTGACGTACAAGCCGTAATTGGGCTTTCATTGTTAGCACTTGGCATTTTGGACTTGGATGCTACGATTCTTACCTACAAGTCATAGTATGACTCGTAGTACCTTCTTGTTGTCTATGCTTGTAGTTCTTGGTATAATTTTCATCAACACTGTTAATCGCTACGAGGCCCCCTTCTATGAGTCATAGTAAGGAGTACGACCCATATCTTGAGCTCGTATGGTTGAACTTTAAATTCTCATATTTCAGTTTTGGAAACTATTAATCATTATGATCATCCCCTATGACTCATAGCTTGGGCTACGGCTCGTAGTGGATCTCATAGATCCTTAAATTCAACAAAATCTGCTACTTTTCCCCAAAATCAGGCCAACCTATTTTCTGCAAAATTAAACACAAAACACATAAAAATCATAAAAAGTCGCATTGAGAACACAGAAAATCTCTTGTTTTAGGCATCAAATGTGTTGTATTTTGGCAGCACATCATTTAACACAAACTCAAATGGTCATTCTGACTCACTCAATTTACTCATTATGTAATGCTAGAAACATATTCACGTGTAGCAATATATATGTCTCAATGCAACATGCTCTTCATACTCAAGCATACTCAAATTTCTCAACTCTAACTGCTCAATTTACATCAACCCAAATATTCAATGATATGAATAGAATTTCATAAACTCATGTGATTTAAGGTTCATTCTATCAAGTATGAAATACATGTTAAATCCCTATCAATGTTTATGCAATTTAGCAATTATCTCATGTAGTAAAATAGTCCTCTCATGATGAATGTAAAGATATAGTATTGATATAGTGGAAGTTTCTCAAAGCTCAACTCTTCTCAAATCTTGACTCAAGAAAATGGAAAAGGGGCATCTGAAGAAAGAATTTTCACACTTTGGTGAGCCTTACATGCCTGGGAATTGAAGGAACAATTGAACCTAAATCAATCCTTGCTCTTGAGTAGAAAACCCTAACTTCTTCATTCTTCTCTAAAGCTCTCAAGAAAACCCAAGTGTGGAGAACTGGAAATAATGTCCTTAGAGTTTATTTTAAGAGCTCATTCAAGTATAAAAGTGTCTAGGGTTTAATGGGATAGGTAGAGGAATGGATAAAAATACCCCTCAATTTGAACTATCGATTGGGTCAATGAAACCCCATCTACAACTCGTACAGAGTCATAGATCACTCTCATAGACTGGAAGTCTGAAAATCCTGAGTTACTTGAAGTTGATACGAGACCTCCTTTTATGAGTCGTAGTCCATTATATGAGTCATAGGTGACCCCTCGTGTACAAGGAAATCTGAAGTTGGATTCACTGAATTTAGTATGGAACCTCATCTTACGAGTTGTAATTCGAGTTACGAGTCGTAAACTCATTCTCGTAAGAAAGATGAACCTGCAGTCTGAAACACTGGAATCTCATACGATACCTCGCTCTATGAGTTGTAAACCTCTCTATGACTCGTAAATTGCTTCTGCAATTTTCCTCAGTCATTTTCTCAGCAATCCTCTAGATATACTCAACTGGATCAGATAGGAAGAAATTAAGGGGTGTTACATTATCTCCCTCTTAGGATCATTCATCCTCGAATCAAGAGAAAGATACGAAATTGGGTCAAATCACGAATCTCCCTATGGACTCTAACAATTAACCAGCTGTCATCTCATCCATGCAATCAACAAATCAAGAAATTTAGCAAGCAAAATAATTAAATAATCAACAATCACATCAATCCTCACTTGGACTCTAGAACTCTATCGTCTATCACATGGAGAATGAAAACGATATAAGGAATCAAAATTTAGGAATTTAGAAGGAAATACTTACTATCAACTCTCCCATCATCAGTAGGTAGGAATAAATAAGGATATTTGTCCTCTATGTCCTCCTCCGCCTCCAAATAGCTTCCTCTACAAATTGGTTTCTCCACAGTACTTTGATTGATGTTACCTTTTTGGTCCTCAACTTGCGAACTTGATGACCAAGGATTTGAACAGGAATCTCCTCATAGCTCAGGCTGTCTTTCACTCCAATACTCTCAATAGGTACAACCAATTGTGGATCTCCCAAACACTTTTTAAGCATAGAAATGTGAAAAACTAGGTAGATGGCCTCTAACTCTGATGGTAGTTCTAACTCATACACCACATTGCCCACTCTCCTTATAATTTGATAAGGTCCAATGTACCTCAGACTCAACTTCCCTTTCTTTCCAAATGTCATCACACCCTTCATGGGGGACACTTTCAAATACACCCAATCATTAACCTCAAACTCTAAGTCTCTCCTTCTAACATCTATGTAGGATTTATGTAGACTCTGTGGCATCCTCAACCTTTCTCGGATGATTTTCACCTTCTCCGTGGCTTGATGAACCAAGTCGAGTCCAATCAACTCTACTTTACCTACCTCAACCATCCAATCGGCGACCTACACCTCTTCCCATAAGATGCCTCATATAGGGCCATCTGAATGCTTGAATGAAAGCTATTATTGTAGACAAACTCTATCAAAGGAAAGTGGTCATACCAGTTACCTTTAAAGTCAATGGCATAGGCTCTCAACATATCCTACAAGTTCTGAATTGTGCGTGCTGCCTGGCCATCTGTCTAAGGATGGAAAGTTCTGCTAAGGAGCACCTACGTACCCAAACCCTTCCGAAAAGATCTCCAAAATTGGGCAGTGAATTGGACTTCTCTATCTTAAATAATGTACAAAGGAACTCCATGCAATCTAAAAATCTCCCTTATGTAATTTCGGGCATAATCCTCTATCGTTCCGTCATCTTGACTACTAAAAAGTAAGCAGACTTAGTCATCCGGTCAATTATCACCCAAATCGAGTCATATTGTCTGTGAGATCTCAGTAAACCCATAACAAAGTCTATATTAATCATATCCACTTCCACTCTGGCATCTCAAAGTTCTGAGCTACTCCACATGGCCTTTGGTGCTCAACTTTATACAAGTCAGGCACTTGGAAACAAACTCAACAATATCTTTGTTTATTCCACTCCACCAATAGACTTCCCTCAAGTCATGGTACATCTTGGTAGACCCTGGATAGATGGAATATCTGGAACTGTGGGCCTCTTCCATGATCCTCTCTCGAACCCCTATCAACATTTAGAACAAACAATCTACCTTGATACCTCAATATTCCATCTCCCCACTTAGTGAAAGCCATCACGTTCTGCTTATGCACCTCCTCCTTCAACTGTAGTAAAACAGGATCTTGATCTTGTTTCTCCTTCACCTCTACTACTAGAGATGATGCAGATCTATTATGTACAAGAGCTCCTGATTGGTCTGCCTCATCTAATTAGACTCCCAATAGTGCCAATCTATGGATGTCCTCAGCTAACTCTCTCTTCTTCTCCTCCACATGCGCGGTGCTTCCCATGGACAACCTGCTAAGAGCATCAACAACCATATTAGCTTTTCTTGGGTGGTAGAGGATGTTCATGTCGTAGTCCTTCAGTAACTCAAGCATCTTCTCTTCCTCAAGTTAAGCTCCTTCTGGGTGAAGACATATTGCAGGCTTTTGTGGCCTATGAATACATCAACATGTGCTCCATATAGGTAGTGGCACCATGATTTGAGAGCAAACACCACCGCCGCCAACTCTAATGATGAGTGAGATAATTCTTCTCATGCACCTTAAGCTGTCTACAAATATAGGCAACGACTTTTCCCTTCTGCATCAACACATATCCCAATCCTACTCTCGAAGAATCGCAATAAATCACAAACCCATCTGTTCCATCAAGCAAGGTCCACACTGGTGCGGTAGTTAATCTCGTCTTTAATTCTTGGAAACTTTTCTCGCACTCATCAAACCGTTGAAACTTGACCTTCTTCTGAGTCAATTTGGTCAACAACGCGGATATGGATGAAAATCCTTCAAGAAACCACTTGTAATAGCCAACAAATCCCATAAAGCAGTTCCTTATATCAGTCAGTGAAGTTGGTCTTGGCAGTTCTTAACCGCCTCAATCTTTTGAGTATCCACTCAAATTCCATCTCCAAAACTCACATGACCTAAGAAAGCCACAGATTTGAGCTAGAATTCACACTTAGAAAACTTTGCATATAACTCATTTTCTCGGAGTGTCTACAAAGCGATCCTAAAGTGATTGGCATGCTCCTCTTCATCTCTAGAATATATCAAAATATCATCAATAAACATAGTCACAAATGTGTCAAGGTACTGTCTGAACATTCTGTTCATCAGGTCCATAAAAGTTGTGTGTGCATTAGTCAACCTAAAATACATTACAAAGAACTCAAAGTGACCATATCGAGTCGAAAAGCCATCTTCGAGATGTCATATTCTCTCACTTTCAACTAATGGTGGCTTGATCTGAGGTCTATCTTAGAGAAAACAGTGGCATCCTGAAGTTGGTTGAACAAATCATCAATCATCAAAAGGGGCTACTTATTTTTTAACTGTCACCTTATTGAAATGATGACAGTCAATACACATCCTCATAGAACCATCCTTCTTTCGCACGAACAAGATCGAAGCACCCTATGGAGAGACACTCAACCTTATGAATCCTTTCTCTAGAAAATATCTCAACTGCTCCTTCAACTCTTTCAACTCCACAGGAGCCATTCTATATGGTGGAATAGAAATAGGTTGGGTGTCAGGAAGAACATCAATTCTAAAATTGATCTCCCTATCAGGTGGGACTCCAGGCAGATCCTCAGGAAACTCGCTCACAGTCAGGACAAACTAAAGATTAGGGGGCTCAACTACATCAGACTTAACTCGCACGAGGTGGTAGATAAATCCCTTAGAAATCAGTCGACGGGCCTTGAGGTAAGAAATAAACTTACCCTTCGATGCAACAGAATCTCCCTTCTGCTCAAAAAGAGGCTCATTGGAAAACTGGAATTTGACAGTCTGAGTTTGGCTATCAATAGAGCAATAGCAGACGTGAAGCCAATCTATGCCAAGGATCACATCAAAATCAACCATCTCCAACTCAATCAAATCAACAAGAATATCCCTATGATAATCGACACCACAAAATCTCTATAGATCCTCTCAGCTAAAATGAACTCATCATCATGACTAGAAACAGAAAATGGCTCAAGCAAACACTCAAGAAGAATCTTAAATCTACTCGCCACATGTGGCTTCACAAAAGAACAAGTTGCACCCGGATCAAGTAAGCATAGCAAGGAAAGAGAAAGACTCAACGCATGCCCATCACAATATCTAGTGCAACCTCTTGATCCTGTCGGTTTCCCATTGCATACAGATGGTTTGTCCCACCGCCTGCCCCGGTGCAACACCCCTCTTATTACCCCTCGCTGATGATGTTGTGGTAGATGTTTGGGCCTTGTTTCCCCACACCAGAAAATCCCTTTGAAAGTGACTCGGTTGGCCACACTTGTAGCAAGCATTCCCTCCATCTCTATATTCTCCCAAATGCATCCTGCCACATTTTCCATAAGTTGGCTTCCCTTTAGAGCAAAGAGTCACACTTGCTTGAGACCGTGCACCCCGTGCCCTAAAGTTTGGCTAACCTTGGGATATTTGATCATATCTCTGGCTTGGGGCTAGTGCACTGGATGAAGATGGTGTATAGCTAGAAGACCTCTTCTGAAAATAGAACTTATATTCCTCACTCTGCTTGCTCTGACTCGGCTCAAGCCCTGCTGATCTGGCCTTCTTACTCAAATGCTCCTATCTGTCTTTCTTTTTGTCCTCCTTAGTTTGCTGGGCATAGACCATCATTCTAGAAATGTCCACTTCTGGAATCAATAATGTCGCCTTGCGCTCTCTCTTCACCTGCTTGCCCAAACCAAATACAAATTTCCTCATCCTCGCTCTCATATCTGGAACCATCTTCGGTGCATACCTGGGCAGCTAGATGAATTTCAAGCTATAGTCTTTAATGGTCATCCCCTCTTTTTTCAGATTCACAAACACCTCGACCTTTGCCTCTCTCAACTCCTGAGGAAGAAGTGATCGAGAAAAGCACTCTCAAACTCATCCCAGGTAGTGGGCTTAGCATCCTCACCTCGACTCTCTTCCCACTGATTGTACCATACCTTAGCCATATCCTTGAGCTGATTGGCAGCGAGCTCAACTCCCTCGGTCTCAGTCACTTAGTCTTTAGCACCTTACACATCTCATCAATGAGTTCTAAGGGTCCTCCTCAACCTTAACCTAGTGTGGATAAGTGGGTTCATCCTCAGAAAGTCTCTCAGTCTGGAGAAAGTCATTGCCACATGAGAGTTGGAACTAGGGGTTTGTGAACCCTGATTCCCATTCTGGGTAGCTACCAATTGGCTGATTATAGCAATAGCTTCTCTTAAGTCAGCCTCCGTAGTAGTAACATATGGAGTAGTAGGTGTCACAGGAACACCAGTAGTCCGTGGTCGACCTCGGCCCCTCGTTTCCATTTGAGGAGGCACCTCTGAAGCAGTGTTCTCAACAATGCTAGTTGAAGCATTCCTCTGGGTCATAGTGCATCTAAGAGGCACGATCTGCAATCGCGTAATGCATGAATTAGAAAATAATTTTATAGAGTTTTCAACTTTATCACACGAACTCAGATCACAAGAAAGGGTAAATGTTCCTAATGTCCTGTAGCCTCCTGCTTATGAAGTGTGGTGCAGAACACACTCTTAAACAAGACTCTACTAGACACGACTTCATAGACTACCTAGGACTCTTGAATTTTGTGCACTGATACCAAGTTTGTCACGCCTTGAGAAGGTACCTATGGTGTGGCTGACACTCAGAGATTATTGATAAGCCCTGAGCGAACCACTTAGCCTCATCGTTACATCAACTATTTAGTGGGAGAAAGAACTCAGAATGTAAAGACATCATATGCAAGTAGGAAAGTAAAATTCATAACTTAGTCGTATCATGGTTTCTAAACGAAAACAAGTTTCATACATCATTACTCAATACTTTTACTCAATGAAGCCTCTACTCATCAATCTGGATGGTCCATGACAGGCCATGGACGCCTATAAATCAAGAAAAGAAAATATTAGATCAACTCATAAGAAAAAAGAGCTCCTCCGAAAAGCAAAGATCGCTCACCAACTCAAGAAGTGTACTGATCTAGACCTCAACGATGCATGGGCAGAAGTCCTCTATCACCTGTATCTGTATCATGAAATGATGTAGGCCCAAATGGATGCCAGTACATGGAACATACTGGTATGTAAAATAGCTCAAGAAAGTAAAGCTCAACTCACTCATCTCGACTTAACGACTCACACTCAACTCAGTATATGCAAGGTTTAAAGTAAATCATTCTTTTAAAATAGACTCAGTAGTAATAGGCTCAGTTTAAAACATCATGCTCAATCAATGTTGCTTAGCAGTTTCTCTTAACCGACATCTAATGCCATCACCTTTAATTTGGTGATGCATAATGAAAGCGGTGTTGTTACCACGCCTTCCCTAAAGTGCCAAGGAGAAGGGCGATCAACTCTCTCATGGATCCATAGTAAATGTCCACTTGCAGGAAAAGAGTTGCCAGAATGAGTTGTATGACTATCCTATGCTAGCAACGTCGTTCTGTAGGTTAAAGTAAATTTTTACTTGCTCCTCTCTCGATGCTTGATACTCCTCCTGAGACTAAAACATGCTTAATTCATTAACCGACTCAGCAATCAACTCAATCCTCAATGCTCAATCAATCAATGCGAACTCAACCTCATTTGGTTATCTTATCTTAACTCATCTCAATTACTCATCAACTCATTCAATCAATGTAATTCATCAAATTAAACTCAGACTCAAATGGTCATTTAGACTCACTCAATTTGACTCATCTTATAGTGCCTATAAGATGGTCATATATAGTAGTGTATGTGACTCAATGCAACATGTTTTTTCATACTCAATCATACCCAACACGTTTTTTCATACTCAATCATACCTAGATTACTCAACTCAGTTTCTCAAACTCAAACTCAACTCCGTAACATACATATAATTTCATAAAATCATTGTCACAACCCAAGACTAGGGCCCAGAAGTGACACGGCGAATGGAAAGCCCGAAGGCAACCCAAACAAGCCTCTTAGCATATCATTTGCACATCCCAAAAAAATTGAGGCAGTAAAGAATTGGCCAAGGCCCACAACTCCAACAGAGATAAGTAGTTTCTTGGGCTTGGCGAGGTACTACAGATGGTTCATAGAGGGGTTTTCTTCTATCTCAACTCCTTTGACTAAACTCACTCAAAATAAGGTTAAGTTCGAATGGTCAGAAGCTTTGGAAGAGTTTCCAAGAGTTGAAAACCAGGTTGGTCAGCTCCGGTCTTATCCATACCTAAAGGAATTGATGACCTTGTGGTATATTATGATGCTTCCAGAGTGGGTTTGGGATGCGTATTGACGTAGAGAGGCAAGATGATAGCATATGCCTCCAAACAGCTTAATACTCATGAGAAGAACTACCCAACTCATGATCTCGAGCTTGTTGCAGTAGTGTTTGCTCTAAAAATTTGGTAACACTACCTTATGTAGATGTGTTTATGGACCACAAGAGCTTGCAATATGTATTCAACTAGAAGGAGTTGAATCTGTGGGAGAGGAGATGGTTAGAGTTGTTGAAAGACTATGACATGAGCATCCTCTATCACCCAGAAAAGTTAATGTGATTGTTGATGCTCTTAGTAGGTTGACCATGGGGAGCGTGTCTCATATTGAGGATGAAAAGAAAGAATTGGCTGAAGAGGTGCACAGACTAGACCGTTTGGGGGTGCAAATTGAAGATTCTAACAAAAGTGGTGCTATTATCAGAAATGGGGCTGAATCATCACTAGTGGTGGAGGAAAAAGAAAAGCAAGACAGGGATCCTATCCTCCTTTAGTTGAAGGAAGATTTTAGTGTTAGTGTTTGCGAAAGGAAGAGATGGAGTCCTTAGATACCAAGGTAGGTGTTAGACCCCGTAATTAGCTAAACGGAGGTCAATTACCCTTTTGGGAAATTTGTTGTGATCGTTGTACATCTTAAA
>JAPFFP010020951.1:0-16432 GCA_026153255.1 Solanum medicagineum
CAAATGGCGAAAAGAGAAAACAAAGGAAAGAAGAATTAGGCTTCAAGATGGAGACAAAATGACAACCCCTTCAAACCCCATACGAGCTGTTCCCTTTCCGCCTTCAGCTGCTCCATTCCCATGCACTTATCCTTTCCTCTCCAGCCAGTTATCACTCCCTTACATCCCTCTCCCACCACTCTATCACTCTTCACTCCTGTATCTCCAGAAACCATCACCTCCAGTCAACCCCTTTACCCTTTACCATCCTCGTCACTCGCCAACCATGCACCACAACTTCTAGAGTCTCCACCTGGATAACAGTACATCTATTGACCAGTGAAGTTTTAACTGGGAACTCAATGGCCATCAAAGAGTACTGTTTTCCCTAGAGAAGCTCCAATTCCTGGTGAAGGCATGAAGCATTAAATTTGAGACCTTAAAGCTGAAATTTCATGTTTGGAGATAGTCTTTATGTCTGAAATTAAAGATATGAAGACATAACGATGAAGATAAAATTTAGCTTCTACAGTTGAGGTCTACCGTCGAAATTACCAGCGAACTGAGGTACTTTCCGAGCGACAAGGACGTAGACACCATGAAGAAATGGAAGGAGCTATTTAGTCGAATAATAAAACAATAAGATACTCCCTCTGTCCCAAATTCTATGTGACACTCTTTCGTTTCAGTCAGTACCGAAAAGAATGGCACCTCCTATAGTTAGTTACAATATATTTAACCTTTCCATTGAACCCATCCCTCCAAAAGAAAAAGAAGGGGGGCTGATTTGGCTGAGCAAATTGCTCAGCCAAACCAGCCCCAGAAACTTTCCTCTCTTAAAAGAATATCCAACTACCTTGTCCAATTGGCTAACACTACTTTTTCTTTTTGATGAAGTGGTTGTATTATAAAGCGTCAAGAAGATGCAAGAAAGTTGCATAGAAAAAATGTGTATAATTCCAGAAAACCAAAAAAGAACAAGTAGGATATGCGAGTTAAACCATTGAGAGGGAGCTAATGAAATCTAGAAGGGAAATTACATAATTTACGGGGGAAAGATTGCCGCAACTAAAAAGATTTTTAGATTTTAATGAGCAGTTAGGAGTTGAAGTCCCATCAAAACATCTGTTATTTCCCTCCATCCATATACACCATAATATACGCTGGTACAATTTGGCAGCCATTCGTCATGGATTTATTCACTTTCCATAGACTCTTAACTTTCACATTTCCCTTTCAAAATAAATGGTGGAACTGAAGAATATAAATATAGACAATTGACTTCTTTACTTCCTAATTTGGCATTCTGATGCTTGATGACAAGGCAAACCATTATCGAGAGAGAGGGTTTATCCACTAACCCTTAGGGGTTGGCCTAGTGGTAATAAACTTGAGCCTTGGGGTTTGCTCCCTTTCAAGGTCTCAAGATCGAAATCCACTGGGTGCAAACAATTTCTGAGGGCCATCGGATTGAGTAAAACCTGAATTAACTGTGGTGCACTTGCAGGAAACTCCTTGCTGAGGGCCTGTGCACCCCCGGGATTAGTCGGGGCTCTAAGAGACTCGGACACCCAGTGCAAATCAAAAAAAAAAAAGAAGAGGGTTTATCCATGTTAAGTATAGCATACTAAAATCCAATAGTTGTTTTGCCATCCAGAAATCCATCAGAAACACCAGATCTACTAGTGCAATTTTGTTGTGGCATTACCCTGCCCTTTTTCCTTAATCAAGAACCGAAGTTGCACTCTAGATGAAGAAAAAAATGAATGCGCAGAAGTGGTGCTTTAAAAGATGAGGAAATATGTAGATCACCACCTATTACCTACAAAACAGTCAGATCTGAAATTGAAGTTTATTGGGGTGAACTGGATGATTCCTAATACTGTTAAGACACTGTTGGGAGTTGGGACATCAAAACTTAGGGGCAGAAGCTGGGGAAAATGAGATCATACAGACAGTATGATGTGATGGGTATCATTAAATGTCTGAAGGAGAGGAGAGACATGTCTTAGTAAAGATGGAAGGGGGGGAATCAAAGTGCACATGTGGTATTCACAGTATGTAGATGATTGGGATTGATTTGGAGAAATGAATTCATATACAAATGTTTCCTTAATGTATGTGTCTAGAATGTTCTCTTTATTTCTTAAATAGAACTCGTTATATCATCTCATTGCAACTTAATGAATTTTCTCTCAACTACAGATTTTATCAGCTTAGCTCCAAAAAGATGTACTCTCATGATTCTATCAAGAATGTAAATATGGAAAAAAGAAATATATCCACAATACAAGCAGAGGCCAAATTCCTAAACCCTGTAAATACATAAAGGATATAATATTGGTTTTTCATCATTTGTAGATACTATTTAATCCTCAAAAGCTGGAGGGAATAATCAAACAATTCACTCTCATAAAATCTCTTATTCTTTTTCTATTTTTATAAGCTGGTATCAGAGACATGGTGTTGGTCCATGTCCATGTCTCTTATAAACAGTGTTGCTTAGCAAAAAAGATGATGGTCTGAGAATCAGAAATCTTAGGCTGCAGAATGAGAGCCTTCTATTGAAATGGCTATGGAGATACTTCACTCTGAGGGCAAAGCTCTGTGGAAGGAAGTCATTGTGTCCAAGTATTGTGAAGCTAGCCCATGGTGCACAGAAATGGTAACCGATACCTATAGAGTGGGAGTCTAGAGAATAATTAGGAATTTATGACAATCAATGGAAGACAAGATTTGCCTCAAGGTTGGCTATGGAGCAAAGACAAAATTTGGGAGAGATAGGTGGATTGATCAAACTCCTTTAAAGGAGGCTTTCCCCGATCTATTTTTATTTGTGTAAACCTTGAGGTATGATCCAGGATGTTGGTCCACATAGGGGTGGGATATCTCTTTTGGGAGGCTTTTAAATGATTGGGAGATAGAGAGGACAGCCTTGCTGCTGGGAAAATAGGGCGAGTTTCTATTAGCAGTAGAGAGGTTGATATAGCTCTTTGGAAACACAATAGAAATTGGATTTTCTTGTAAAGAGTGCAGTGCCTACACAAGAGGTCGCCAGGTGACCAACACAAATACTCAACACAAGTGGAATAATTTTTGGGCAAGCAGCATTCTTACCAAAGTTAAGTGCTTCACTTGGTTGGTTATCAAAAAGGCCTGCCTAACTCGAGAGGTGCTGCAAAGGAAGGGAAGACAATTGGTTCCTAGATGTTCTCTGCGTATGGTGACTGAGGAGACAAACAAGCAGTTTTTTTTTTTTTTTTTTTGCACTGCACGTACACTGCTTAGCTGTGGATTTTGTTTCTCAACATCACTGGTTATAACTGGTCCCTGCCCGAGCATATAACAGACCTTCTCAGCTGCTGGTTAGAAGAGGGGGAAGTAAGAGCCAAAAGAGATGGTGGAGATTGATTCTCTCATGTATATGGTGGTCAGCATGGAGGGACAAAAATGCCAGATGTTTTGAAGATAGAGCCAATTCCATTCATAAAGTCAAATGGAATTGTAACATAGAGACAATTCCATTCATAAAGTCAAATGGAATTGTATTATATCTTTATTTTTTTGGTGTAAACAACTATGTATAGAAGATACCAAACAGATTATAGATCTGATGGGGCGTCTGTAATCTGACTTTTTGGTGATGCTGAAGAATACAAACTTACCAGTTTCAAAAAAAAAAAAAATACATGGTGTTGGTCCATCATTGAACTTCCTTTTAATTCGAAGGACATTTGAAACAGATCGTAGATTTTTGACAAAGCAGATCAATGATGTTTTAATTTATAACTACCAGCTAATTTTTGAGTCTCACCTCCCAACTTAAAAGAAACCCAGACTCTGGTGACTCCAACAGCAGCAGTCCAATTGCCTTTAGTGTTTAGAAGCATGTGTGCATTGCAGGCACCAACTCAGCCACTTAATTGGTTAAGGAAACCCTGGCATGTGCCACCAACTTCAACGACCTCTCTTGCTACCTATCACTTAACCAGACTCAAATAAGTTTCCCTGTCATTCCACACAACCAATATCCATAGACTCTCAAAAGATTTCAACTTAACCTAACAAACAGCTTCCTGGATCAGGTTCCTCTCTTCACCACTTTCTCCTTTTGTTTTAACTGTTCGGTTAGTTACCTTTCTTTCCAGTTCTTCTTTGTCATTACATATAATCTTCCCATCATCTTGGTGTTGAGGTCATCGTCGGTACTTTGATTCCTGATCTAGCAAGCTAATGCTGTTATTTTCTTCAGTATGTATCTAACTTTTCTTTTTCAAATAGTTCTAGTTTTAAGGAGAATGACGCTAGAAATTTTACTTCTTTGGAGTATCTTTGTTGTATTCTTTTCTCTATTATTGCTGCTGTAAAGTTAGAAAATAACATTAATTATGCTCCCTGGATTACTTCTACATATTATTGATCATAGGTCAAGGATTATGATGACCGTGCAAACAAACTATATTGATATTGCAGCTTCTGATTAAACAACACGAATTACAATATATGCATTATGTTCCTCAAGATCAAAGACTACTTAATCTTTTCCATCTTGTTAGACTTGTTGCAAGGCTAACATCGTATACTCCTTTTGTCTCAATTTATATGATGTAGTTTGACTTGACAAGGAGTTTAAGAAAGAAACTTTAGAAACTTGCAGTCTAAAATGAGTCAAAAATGTTTGACTGGCTATAAATCATTTCATTAAAGATAAAATGGGTATTTTAGTTAAATTGTTACCAAATATAGAAATGTGTCATTTTTTTCGGACGGAGTAAAAAAAGAAAGTGAGTCATATAAATGGGACATAAGGAGTAAATGAACGACATTCAACATACTAATAAGGAAGTATTGTAGTTTATGTGCAACATGATCATCAAAACATAGTAAGCTAAAGGAAAGTTCCAATGTAACAATTTAAATGAGGTAATCATACAATTCAACCTCATAACAAGGTTGGTTCATCAATGCCGAAACCACAACTTAGATAGTGGCTTTGGCCCAAATTGAGAATCCGAGGCGAGACTGATCCAGCTTAGGTGCCAATCATGACCAACTTGAAGGGTTCCTCCTAGAGTAATGTTTTGACCCAATGGTAATTCCAGCCGTGACCAACTGCACCAGAGGGTGCAAGGAGTTGTGGTTGGATCTAAATAAGTGGTGCCAGCCAGGCCAACGTGGTCATTGGTCTTCAAGAAACAACAATTATAATGAACCAGTGGTCTCTAATGTATTCCAAAGAGAGTTTTGTGAAAAGTCTGACATTGTCCCTTTAAGGGATTTAATATGTTCTGGGCAATCCTCATCTCTTAAACTAACTTTTGGGGTTGAACAATGCCCAAGATCCATCGCTTTCCATGATATTAGAGCAGAACCCATCCCAATTCTCATTTTTCGATGTTGGTCCCCATATTAAATAGCCACACACCAAATGTCTAGTCCTAGATGTGAGGGTGTGTGTGAAGAGTCTCACATCTACCCTTTAAAGAATGAGCGGTCTCTTTAATATGGCTTGGACAATCCTCACCTCTTATGCTAGCTTTTGGAGTTGAGTTAGGTTCAAGATCCGTCACTCTACAAGTTCAAAAGGGTTTATAGGCTTGACAAACTCTCCCATCGAATAGGATTATTTTTGGGATTGGACTCCCCTATTCAATCTATAATAATTGGTATTGTTACCCAAAAAAATTTTCTCGTTGAAGTCATACTTCGAGCCTGTCCATGTCTCTCAAATAAATGGTCTGTGTAGGTTATGGGTGGGGTGAAAAGTATGTGTTTTGGTGCGAGAAAAAGCTTAACTATGCATTTAAGGAAGTTATAATAGAAACAAAAACTTTTGGAAGTTATATATGAACATTGGGAACAAGAAGAGTAGGTCAATAAAGAGTTAACTTGAAACTAGTACAACTCTCGATGTAGGAAGAATTTGGATATAGTTTCTAAATGAAAATTATCTAAATTGCTAGGACTCTTCACTTTCGAAGCCACACCTATATCGGCACAATGTGGGTGTTGGTGGACATTAGTACCCGATCTGGACAACTGAGTTAGGATACTTTGATCAAATTCGAGGAATATCGAACTTAACTACTATCTTAGCGTAATCCATTCATAAATTCCCTATAGAAATCAATTTCAATCCAAGCTCATTCCCAAGTGAGCAATAATGGCTGGAGAAAAGGGCAAGTACATCTTTTGTTCTCAGTTCGTGGGAATTGCTAGCATCACTAACCAGTTCTTCAATGATTGATGTAATCATAAAAAAAAGTAAAGTGAAATCGAAGAAAATGGAGTACCTTGTATATACAAACTTCTATTGCCCTCCTTTTCTTGTTTATCCTTCCAGAATTCTCCTCTTGATCAATATTTTCTCCTCAAGTTTTCCTCGTAATATCTCATAGTTTAGGTTTTATAACTTTATTTTTAGATATTTGAATTATTTAATTTAGCCAAGTTCCCATGCCCTATCCCTGAAAATTAAAATCTATATCATAGAGGATCCGAGCTCGAGATACGCACCCATATCGAGCGCCCTCAAACGAGTCTGAGCAACTTAGGAAATTATAACCCTTGAAATTTAGCTTCCCATGATAAACCATTCGTTATTTGTACTTCCGCACAAAAAGTTATGGCTATTTAACTAGGCTCTGTGATTACAAGGCAGTATTGCGATCACAAAAAAAAGGGACCTTACAATTGTAAAAAGCCATTTTGCGGCAGAAGACTCTAGTAGCTTTGAGAACACAAAGCCTATCGCTTATTTAACCAAGCTTCCATACAACTCCAACTAAGGTTTTTCACCCAAGGATCATCTCCTCACCCTTCTCATCCTTAATGCACTTCACTTGGTCTAAGTCACGATCTTTCCTCTCTCTCACCTTTGCAAGCCTATACAATCTCTTATCCCCGCCTTTTTCACCTAACTCAACATACAACTGCTCAAACGCTGCTATCATAGCACTCATCACTCCATCTTCGCTTATGTCTTCGTCGTCTTATAAATATCTTTAAGCCTTATTTTTTTATCCTCATCCCGACATTCCAACCACTTCGTGTAGGCAATCTTCTTGGCTTTCACTTTGCCTTGAACTTCTCCATTCCACCACCAATCACTTTGACGTCCACCAAAGATCCCTTCCGAAAACCCTAGCACCTCGGTGGCAACCCTCTTAATGTGACCAGCCGTGGTATCCCACATAGTGTTCACGTCTCCGCTAATACTTCAAGCTCCCAAATTACTCAACTTTTCCCCCATCTCCAAAGAAAGAGCAGGAGTCGGGCCACCCCATCTAATCCTCAGTTGGACATAAGTGACCTTCTTCCTCTTACCCCTCTTAATCTCCATGTCCATTACTAGAAGCCTATGTTGAGTGGAAATATTTTCACTCGGAATTACCTTGCAATTCTTACAAAGGTTGCTATCACACTTTCGGAGGAGTAAGTAGTCAATTTGGGTCTTAGCAACTGTACTACGAAAAGTAACCAAGTGATTTTCTCTCTTCGGGAAACATGAGTTAGCAATAACCAACTTGAAGGCTTTAGCAAAGTCAAAAGAGACGTCCCACCTCCATTCCCTCCCGAAAACCTATGGACTCGTCAAAATCACTAGAAGTGACACCAGTATGCCTATTAAAAAACTAAAGAGGATCAAACAACCACCTTGAGTTTGAGGAAACATTATTGTTGCAGTTTGTTTTACCTTAGCTTATAGTTCCTTTTTAGTTTTGTTATTTTTCCTTTTGTAAAGGAAGAGTCTCGCTTGTTTAATGCTTTCTTAGAAAAAGTTGTATTGGGAGGACTCCTCTCATAAGCTTTCTTTCTTGGTTTGCTCCTTCTAGTTACGGGTATAGATTGGTCGTCCTAGTAAGATGACTAATTTATGAATCATCATAGGGCCAGAAGTATCGTATATGCCCTCCTCCTTGTACATATTTGCTTTTTTTGGTTATATGATAAGGTTTGGGGGTGTGTGGCTCAACCCCTGACCGTCAAAGGGGTGGGGACTCTTTGGCAAGGTCTGTTCCCCTTAAACAAAATATTCCCATTAAAATCTCCCCTAATGAAAATCTTTTCTGTGGTCGGTATACCCCTCACAACCTCATCCAAATCTTCCCAAAAGAGCTTTTCGACTTCATCATCTAGGCCCACTTCGGGTGCATAAGCTCTAACTATATTCACAATATGACTACCAGCCACAAGTTTAATAGACATCATCCTATCATTACTCCTCCTGACCTCCACGACATTCTTCTTAAGGTCTTCATCTACTAGGATGCCTACTTCGTTCCTATCCCTAGAACCACCCGAGTACCATAATTTAAACCCGTCTACGTCTCGCGTCTTACTACCTACCCATCTGGTCTCTTGAGCACATGCTATATTAATTTGTCTCTTCTTAAGGCTTTTCACTAACTCTATGGACTCCCCCGTAAGTGATCCTACGTTCCACGTCCCTACTCTCAACCTAAGTAGGTTTGTTCCCCTCTTACAACTGCTACCCCTAGCCTTCGACATGCTCCTAATTCACCATCAGATCCCAACGCCACTAAACTTCACTAAGAACTACTAATTCAACAACTCTATAAATGATAGAGAATCAACAATCTTACGAAACAACGCAACAAAACAGTTAAACCTAAACTATAATATATAATCCTATAAAATACAAGAGGAATATGTAACAAACAACCCACAACACCAAGATGCACAGAGTATGAGAAACAATCACAACATGAATGAAGTAAGAATATAGCAGAATATAAAATATATTAAAAAATGTAACAAGCAGGCAAGAAGTATTGCACAAATTCTGTACTAGACAAGAAATTTAGCAAAAAAACAAGAAACAACAGGCAAATGACAGCTATACAGACATAAGATAATGCCAAAAAAAGAGAGAACAAAGAATCTGACCGGAACAAGGAGTTCAACAAGAAAGTAATAGAGAAAATAGAGGATATCACCTGAGTAATCTGACCAAAAAATTAACAGTTGAACGCATCGTCGGAACAGTGAAGTTGCCTGACTGGAAAATGATTCTGAATCGCTGTCTTGGAATACTGTCGTCGCTGGAGATGATGTAGCCGGAATCTTGAAATTGTTGGACGCAGATCTAAGGTGTCGCCTGAATCTGGAAATGCCGATGTATGGTGCCGGAGAAACTAGGGTTTTTTAATTTGATTTTTGGTGATGTGTTGAATGCTCTTCGCCGGAGAATCAGATGGCGAAGAGTTCACCGTTGGAGTTGAAAATAGATCCTGAAAATAGAGAGAGAGACCGTCGAAGTTCCCCCACCAACAAAGAAGTTAGATAGTAGTCTCAGCTTTTATGAAATACTCTTCGCCGGAGTGAAGAGTATTTTCAACTCTTCATAAAAGCTGAGACTACCATCTGACTTCTTTGTTGGTAGGGGGAAGTCTGACGGGGTCTCTCTCTACTTTCAAGATCTATTTTCAACTCCGAGGGTGAACTCTTCGCCGGAGAATGAGACAGCGAAGAGTATTGCAACACAAACCAAAATCAAATTGGAAAATCCTAGTTTCGCTGGCACCGTACATCGAGATTTCCAGATTCCGACGACACCTCAGATTTGCGTCCAACAATTTCAAGATTTCGGCTACGTCATCTCCGGTGACAGTACTCCAAGACAGTGATTCAGAATCATTTTCCGGTCAGGCAACTTCACTGTTCCGGCAACGCGTTCAACCGTTAATTTTTCGATCAGACTACTCAGGTGATATCCCTCATTTTCTCTTTTTCTTTTTTGTTCAACTCCATGTTCCGGTCAAATTCTTTGTTCTCTCCTTTTTGGCATCATCTCCTGTCTGTATAGCTGTTATTTGCTTGTTGTTTCTTGTTTTTTTGCTATATTTCTTGCTTAATATTTCTTGTCTAGTACAGAATTTGTGCAATATTTCTTGCCTGCTTGTTACATTTTTTAATATATTTTATTTTTTGCTATATTCTTACTTCATACATATTGTGATTGTTTCTCATACTCGGTGCATCTTGGTATTGTGGGTTGTTTGTTACATATTGTGATTATCGCTTTTCGTTGTGACCCTCTTTTATTTTATAGGAATATATATTATAGTTTAGGTTTAATTGTTTTGTAGTGTTGTTTCGTAAGATTGTTGATTCTCTATCATTTATAGAGTTGTTGAATTAGTAGTTCTTAGTGAAGTTTAGTGGCGTTGGGGGTTGATGGTGGATTAGGATCATTTCGGAGGCTAGGGATAGCAGTGGTAAGAGGGGAACCAACCTACTTAGGTTGAGAGTAGGGACGTGGAACATAGGATCACTTACGGGGAAGTCCATAGAGTTAGTGAAGAGCCTTAAGAAGAGACAAATTAATATAGCATGTGTTCAAGAGACCAGATGGGTAGGTAGTAAGACGCGAGACATAGACGGGTTTAAATTATGGTACTCGGGTAGTTCTAGGGATAGGAACGAAGTAGGCATCCTAGCATATGAAGACCTTAGGGAGAATGTCGTGGAGGTCAGGAGGACTAATAATAGGATGATGTCTATACTTGTGGTCGATAGTTATATTGTGAATATAGTTAGTGCTTATGCACCCCAAGTAGGCCTAGATAATGAAGTCAAAAAGCTCTTTTCGGAAGATTTTGATGAGGTTGTGACAGTGTTTTGAGAAGCGAGAAGCGGAAAAAAGCGATGAGGGCTCGCTTCAAAGAGGAAGAAGAAGAAGTCTTACCTGACTGAACACTGAAGTCGCCGAAAGAGAAGCTCTCTGAAGAAGAAGTTCGCCGAAGAAGAAAAGCTCTGGACTCGCACCTTGCAGCAGTATTACTATACTAGTTAAAGCGTCGCTTCAGCAGAAGCTCGCTTCAGCGCGTCAATCATTGAAGCGCAGGCTTTTTGCATCGCTCCTGGCCAAGCACTCCTATGCTCCCCCTTTCGAGACCATCTACTTGGCCGAAGTAGAGGCCAAAGACTTCACGCTTCGACTGGAAAAAGCGCAGACCTATCGCCTCACTTCAAAGCGCGCTTTTTGTCGCTTTTAATAACACTGGGTTGTGAGGGGTATACCGACCACAGAAAAGATTTTCATCGGGGGAGATTTTAATGGGAATATTTTTTTTAAGGGGAACAGACCATAATGGACTTAGATTGAGAGAGGTAAGAGGAAGAAGGTTACTTGTGCCTAACCGAGGATTGGATGGGTGGCCTGATTCCTGCTCTTTCTCGGGAGATGGGGGAAAAGTTGAATAACTTGGGGGCTTGGAGTAGTAGCGAAGACGTGAAAACTATGTGGGATACCACGGCTGGTCACATTAAGAGGGTTGCCACCAAGGTGCTAGGGGTTTCGAAAGGGACCTTTGGTGGACGTCAAGGTGATTGGTAGTGGAGTGGATAAGTTGTTCAAGGCAAAGTGAAAGCCAAGAAGATTGCCTACACGAAATGGTTGGAATGTCGGGATGAGGATGAAAAAATAAGGCTTAAAGATATTTATAAGACGGTGAAGACAGAAGCGAAGATGGCAGTGACGAGTGCTAAGATAGTAGCGTTTGAGCAGTTGTATGTTGAGTTGGGTGAAAAAGGCAGGGACAAGAGATTGTACAGGCTTGCAAAGGTGAGAGAGAAAAAAGCTCGTGCTTAGACCAAGTGAAGTGCATTAAAGATGAGAAGGGTGAGGTGTTGGTAGATGAAAATTCCATTAAGATAAGGTGGCAAGCTTACTTTCATAAACTCTTAAATGAAAAAGGGGGCAGAGATATTGAGTTGGGTGATATGGCTTACTCCGATAATTATCGAGATTTTGGTTATTGCAGGCGTTTTAGAGGAAGTTAGACGTGCTATTAGTAGGATGAACAGAAGGAGAGCCATAGGACCCAATGAAATTTCAGTGGGTTTCTAGAAGAGCATGGTCAATGAAGGTATTGAGTGGTTGACTAGGTTATTTAATGCTATTATGAAAACTGCTAAGATGCCCGATGAATAGAGGAGTACAATGGTTCCATTGTACAAGAACAAGGGTGATTTCAAAGTTGTAACAATTACAGGGGTATCAAGTTGTTAAGCCACACTATGAAGATTTGGGAGAGAGTGGTGGAGATGAGGTTGAGAAAAGTAGTGTCTATTTCTGAGAACTAGTTCGGATTTATGCCGAGATGATCAACTACAAAAGCAATCCATCTTGTTCAGAAATTAGTGGAGAAATATAGGGACAGGAGGAGGGACCTTCATATGATGTTCATTGACCTTGAAAAGGCCTATGACAAAGTTTTGAGGTCGGTCTTATGGAGATGTCTAGAGGTGAAAGGTGTTCCAGTGGTGTTACATTAGGGTGATAAAAGATATATACGACGGATCCAGAACTCGAATAAGAACGGTAGGAGGAGACTCAAAGTACTTTTCTATTGAGATGGGACTCTATCAAGGATATGTGTTGAGCCCTTTTCTTTTTGCTTTGGTAATGGATGAGCTGACACGGTTTATCCAAGAGGGGGTGCCATGGTGTATGCTATTTACAGATGACATAACACTAACACTGACTGATGAGACTCGAGCTAAAGTTAATGATAGATTGGAGGTTTAGAGATATACTTCGGAATCCAAAGGGTTCAAATTCAGCAGAACCAAAACTGAATACCTAGAGTGTAAATTCAGTGTTGCTAGAGAAGAAGTAGGCATTGAAGTAAAGCTTGCCACTCAACCTATTCCAAAGAGAGAAAGCTTTAAGTATCTTGGATCCATCATCCAGAGTAGTAGCGATATCGACGATGATGTTACACATCGTATTGGGGTAGCATGGACGAGATGAAGGCTTGCCTTAGGAGTATTGGGTGATAAAAAGATACCACATAAGCTTAATGGCAAGTTTTACAAAATGGTGGTTAGACCATCTTTGCTATATGGGGTGGAGTGTTGGCCAATTAAAAATTCATGCAGGTTACGGAGATGAGAACGTTGAGATGGATGAGTGGACATACCAAGAGTGATAGAATTAGGAATAAGATCATCCGGGAGAATTTAGAGGCGGCCCCTGTGGCTGACAAGATGAGGAAAGTGAGACTGTGTTGGTTTGGACATGTGCAGAGAAGGACTACCGATGCTCCTGTTAGGAGGTGCGAGAGGTTGGATTTAGGGGTTACACAAAGGAGTGGAAGTAGACCGAAGAAGTATTTGGGGGGGAAGTGATCGACAAGATATGCCGAAACTTCATCTCACCGGGGACATGACCTTAGATAGAAAAGAGTGGAGGTGCGTATTAGAGTATAGGGCTAATAGGCTAGTAGGGGTAGGTCGATATATGACTTTGTGATATAGTAGGTTCGTATATTGTCATCATTAGTCCTATATTTATTTACTTTTAGCGTATTTACATTCTCTTTATATCTTGTGTTGTCATTATTCGTCTTTATGTGTTAATTTTATCGTATTTGCATACTATCATGTGTTTTTCCTTATTAGTCGCTCTTTTTTATTTCCTTCCTTTTCCTTTCCTTTTTCCATATCTAGTTTATTCTACTTATGGGTTTTGAGACGAGGGTTCCCAAGAAACAGTCTCTCTACCTCTATGAGGTAGCGGTAAGGTTTGCGTACATTCTACCCTACCTAGACCCCACTTGTGGGATTCCACTAGGTATGTTGTTCGTTGCTGTTGTATTCATGTATATTAGTTTCGCATTAACCTGTTGTTCATTAGCTCCATCATGAAAGACCTAAGTTGTAGTATCAAGTTCTTCCCTGATCATTGTGTTTTTTAGGATCTTCAAACAAGAAAGAGGACTGACAATGGCAAATTGCATGATGATTTATACATGTTTGAGGAGGATTGAGACTTCGATAAAGCTTTTTTTGTTTTTCGGAGAGAAAATAAGAATCTCAACCAAGAAATAATCGAGGTCTAAAAACAGTTGGGGCACCCATCCTTTTATGCTTTACGAAAGTTGTACCCTTGTTTGTTTTCTAGAACTGAGTTTGTCTCTTTGTTTGGTGATGCTCATGAATGAAAAACATACTAGAAACCCTATTTTGGTATATTTGTTGAAGTTCAAAGGTGAGGTTTTCTCTTGCTTTCAGGCGTTTCATAAGACAATTTGCATTTGAATTGAGGTTAAGATCAAAATCCTGTGAACTAACAATGGAAAAGAATAAATGGATAAATGTTTTAGTGCTTATCGGGATTTCAATGGGGTAATCTATTAAAATAATCATCCTTAAACTAGTGCACAAAATGGGGTTGTTGAAAGAAAAAATACGCATTTGTTAAAAGTGGCAAGATCTCTATGTTAACCACGAATATACCAAAAAACTATTGGTGGATGCCATTCTAGTTAATGCCTATCATGTCAATAGAATGTCATCTAAAACCCTCAAAAACAGTGTTTGGGTGTGTGTCTTGCAGTCTTCCTTACGCTAGGAATTTTTTTGGGGAAACTTGACCCTAAAAGCCCTCTTGGATATTCTCCCACACACAAGGGATATAAATGTTATCATTTTCCCTCCGAGAGATCGTTTATCAACATAGTTGTTTATCCTTCGAGAATTCAAACCCTATTTTGGTATTACATTATTACCTCTTCCGGCAAAGAGCAGTAAAGAGGACGAGATGATATCGCCCTAGTTCAACAGTTAAAACCACTTCCACAAGGAAAGTGAAGCTGGAGAAAAAATTTTGGGGAGTAACTATTGAGCGTTTGCATAGACTTAATTAGATTACTTAAGAGGAATAGAGCAGAAAAAGCCATTATGCAATCTGCCGAAACTGAACTCTCTTTCACTGGTGAGTCATCTATGTTTCAAAATGACTTAGATTTGCTTACCCCTCCTAGAAAAGGAGTAAGCTCTTCTACCAAACATCTTTATTTATTTATTTTTCTCCTATAGTTCCAGGTCTTCCTCCTGCTGAGCATTTGCTTTGTCTATTTTCTTCTGTGTCTGTTTCCTAGAATTACGGGGAAGCTTTTGCAGATCCTAAATAGAAGCAAGTTATAGTTGAAAATGAAGGCCCTGTTAGAAAATGAGATTAGGGAGCTTGTTACTTTACACTGGACGAAAAAGTAGATTGGCTGCTAATGGGTTTTCGCTGTGAATCATAAAGCTAAAGCTAATGGCACTACTGAAAGATTCAAGCAAGATAAGTGCATAATGGATTCACTCAAACTTATGGAGTTGATTATCTGGAGACAATTGCCCCAGTTGCAAGGATGAAAACTATCAGAATTCTTTTGTCATGTGAAGAATACATTTCATTTGGGACTTGCAGCAGTTGGATGTGAAGAATACATTCCATACAGACCTAGAAGAAGAGGTTTATATAGAGATTCCTCGTGGATTTAATACTGAATAAAGTCAGGAAAGGTGCATAGACGGAAGAAATTCATAGACAGAAGAAATTCATATTAACTTCGTAGAGCTTGGCATCTCAAAATTGATGATCTCTTTTGATAACCAACAAAGAAATGTCAATCACATCCTCTTCATAAGACATCAAAAGGGTAAACTCACTCTTCTCATTTTTCTCTCTCAGAGGTTGCTAGACACATTTCTCTCTCTCACATAGACCATACATGACCTATTTTATTAGCTTGGTGAGTCAGTTCATGAATGATTCCAGAGAACCTCATATGAAAGTATTCTTTCACATTTTACGGTATCTAAAAGTTTGCTCGGGGGAAAATCTTTTAAAGATGTGAATTGGGTGGGATGTCTTTCACATTTTGCAGTATCTAAAGTTTGCTCAGGGGAAAGGTTTGCTTCTTTCTCTAAACATGGTCACCTCCACAGAGAAGCTTTTAAAGATGTGAATTCGGTTGGATCTTGAGATGGTAAAAGATCTACATGGGTTAACATACACCCGTAGGAGGGATTAGTAACTTGGAGAAGTACAAAGCAAAGTGTAGTTGCAAGATCAAGTGAGAAAGCAGAATATAGAGTTATTACTCCAGGTATTTGTGAGCTTCTTTGGCTACAAAAGTTAGGGGAAGAATTGAGATTACCTGAAATGGGGAAACTTCCCTTGTACTGCAACAATAAAGTTGCAATTGGTATAGCTCGGAATCTTGTTCAACATGATTGCACATAATATATTGAAATTGATTGGCAATTCATCAAGAAGAAAGTTACTAGTGGCACTTTGAGTTTGCTTCATGTGTCATCAGAAAAACAGATAACAGATGTGCATGCAAAAGGCTCAACAAAAGGATTTTTTATACTTTGGGCTCCTCTGTAAACAGAGTGGACAACTTTTTAGATTTTGTTAGTTCCTTAACTCTAGCATAGTAGGAATTTGAGGATTTCTTTTTTGGCTGTTTACAATTTTTGCTCTAAGCCTCTGCTAGCTTCATGTTGATTTGTTCTGATGCAGCTCTTCAATTTCCTTATAACTTTGCAGCTCCTTGCTGCTTTTCTAATGTTAGAATGTAGTTAGAATGTAGTTAGTTCTTTTTTAGTATGTAGAAGGCCCAGCCCATATGTAATATATATATAT
>JAPFFP010020972.1:0-16431 GCA_026153255.1 Solanum medicagineum
ATTAACACGAGATTCAAGCACTTTTAAAAATTAGCGCTAATTTGACCGAACCATGTCATGTTTCATTTGAATTGTACTAGTATTGTAAGGTGTGGGGCATTACAACTTACATGAGTTTTCTCAAGTATGCTATGATGTATATGAAATATATGAATGGGTTCCTTCAATTAGGATCTAAATGATCTTTAAACCTAAGATTATGTGTGCACCTGCTTTATCTTCATGATTTTAAGCTTATTGAACATGAAATCATGCTACTCTATTGAAATTTATTCCATGATCATAACTATGCATGTTTTTATGATAGTGTATTGATTATGGGAACACACCTCCCACTCTACACTAATGTTGATGGGGGTGTACTGATGATGGGAGCGTTCCTCCTACTTTACACTCTTTATGACCAGTATACTAATGACAGAGCACACCTCGCACTTTACTCTTGATATGACTGATGTATTGATGATGGGAGCACACCTCCTACTTTACACTTGGCATGAAATGAGTTACTTTTATGTATGATATTATGAACTATGAGATTACAATTAAGCTTATGATGATATACAAGTATGAATTATGATGATTTATGACAAGTATGATTTTTATGCTTATATTATGTATCTTGTGGTATGTTAACTTAGCACCGAGAGGACCTTAGGATTAAGGCTCACTCATTAGTTGAGGCATGACCTATTGCAGTAAATCTCATTGTCCCATAACTATATACCACCGTAGAATTTTATTATTTTCCTATATGGGTCACTAGTGGATCCACATAGCTTATGGCATGTTCTATCCTTGACAAGTAGACTCTCTTTTTTCTGATATAGGGGAAACACTTTTTTCTGATATAGGGGAAACACTGGGATTCTATGTTATAGCTTGCATGATCTACTATCGGTTACGGTAACATTCCCACATATGTTGATATATTATGCTATCATGCATCTTCTCACTCATGGTATATTGGTGTGTGATTCCTTCCTTTACTTTTGTTCTACTTATCCCCTTGCTCATGCATTTATTAGTTACTAGTTTGGAGGCACGTGCATTGCACGTGCTTTTTGAGACATGTCAATAATATGAGATACATCGCATGGTATTGTAATTTTCATTTTTGTTCTATTTTACATAAGAACATATGGAGAATAATATCGATAAACATTTAATTGTATAGGAAGAAGTATGTAGTTGTCACTTCTTTGTACATCTTTCAGCTTCCTCTCTTTCTTTTAAAGGATTAATTTAACATTTATAAAAATATCAATTTTTATGGTGTCTATTTGAGTTCCATGAATACCCCCTAGGACCAAATTAGCTTCACATTTATCAACACAAAGAAACTCCCAGAAAACCTACATTGTCTCCTTAATAATTTTCGCCAACTTCATTATGGAGATGACATTTTTCCGCCTTTACATCTGCCCTGCTTTTCATTGGAATGATCATCTCAAATGCTCGGGACAAGATGAAAGCTATGGAGAATGCACCTTAACCTGACATTACGCTAGACTCGCGATCTTTGGAATGGCTCATCCTCCAAATCTTTGTAAAAGTACTTGAATTTTTTAATATTCTCTAGAATGATGATTATTTGTGTGATATTCTTGTGAATCGTGTTAAAGCAGTTAATTCCTTAGCTTTTCCACATTGCTAATAGTGAATTTTTCATGATGGGAAAATTTGCCCAACGTATATAATTTTCAAGGCTCTATTCCTTTCACTAATAAACTTTTGTGTAGGATCAACAAGATCTTCCTTCATTTGTTTGCCAAGAAGATTGCAAAGGCTTAGATTATTGATATCGACATTTTTTGGCTAGACATAAGCAATCCAGAATCCTTACAGACAAAGAAAATTAATAGTATTCAACTTCTGATGGTCCAAGATGTCTAATAAATTCATTTTTTCGACATAGCTATTGTAAATTTTTTTGAATTTCTTTTATACAATCTTGACACTCGATCTTTTCATCAATTTCCAGTGGATTCAAACTTTCAACTACTTTATGAGATTCACAATCTTGTAATATAGTAGGCAGAATCTTTCTGGAGTTCAAGTGTAATTTGACATATTCTCACATGGGTCCTCCACTTTGTCTCAGTTTATAACATTCCTCGACCTATTGAATAGAACCTTCTCCTCAAAGTTCGTGTAAAGTAGAAATAGCAACATACATTTGACCTTGGCAACAACAAACAAAGGATCCAAAGTGACACTAACAGTGCTAACTTTCTCTTCACTTGATTTGAGCATAATAATATAAATAACAATGACACTTAATTATGCTTAGTAGCCTTTGTAGTAGGAAGGTGCACTAATTTGCTTTGTTCAATAGCTACCTTTACAAGCTATGTTCTGCCAACTTTAGTACTAAACTTAATAACAATAGTAATCTTTGGGAGTTTATGAACGGCAATATTTAAAACAAAATCATTGTTATGGACCTCCAAGTCCTTGTGACAACAAATTCTCGGACATCGAAATGAACCAAAAATAATATTACATTACCATGATAGTCTTTGGGAAGAAAAAATCCAAAATGAAACGATCAGTTGCAGGTTGAAGCAAGAAAAGAAGAAAAAACTACCATTTTGGCTTTTGGTAGCAAAGACAAGTGTATCGAAGAGCACATTGCATAATAGTCTCTTGGCTCTATACATTAGACCATACACAATATATGGTTTAACTTAATCAGTGCCTAAAAGATTATTAGCCTAAATGACATCTTATATGCTAAAGTATGGTATAACCCGCTAAGATGAAAAGTTCTTCCTTTTCTGGCATATCCAATATGTAACACATCAATAACCCTCTTAGAATAAGTGACGACAAACCTTATTTCATCAAGTAGGTGCTTCACCATAATAGCATAGGTAGATCTCCCAACATCTTCTAAGGAGCAAATAAGAGTATAAGTGCAGCACCACTTTCGATAGTTTTAATTCCACGTATACACTCACAATTAACAATGTTGTAACTAAGCATCTACTCCTATCAGCAAGTTCGTCAAACATGAACTCATTATGTAACAACTAAAGTTGTATTGATCAAATAAAGGGACTCACAAGAATGTTCATCAAACTTAATAACCAAAGATCAAGCGAAAAATAGAAAAGACAGGTTCCAAATTACTATCACAAATAGCTAATGAAAATAAACAAAACAAATCTTAACATAAATTCTAATAATCTGTTTATCTCTTTGTTACTGCCTCAACCTAGGGCTAAGCCATGACACAGCGAATGTAACACCTAGAGGCATCTCATCCAAGCCTCGTATTCGTATCTTAAGCATTCATAAGGCTAAATAAGCATGCATAAGAGACTTAAATGAAAGAATGTCAAAATTTCCCTTAGGGAAACATACATCAATTCATTACGTCCAAAACATGTCTCTACATCATAGATCTTGTTAGGGTCTAGAACATAGCTTACTTGCTCACCCTCAAGATATACATCAAAAGAAAAAAAATATAAAGTATCAACATAAAGTGAACAACATAAATAGGCTTGTTCCTAAAGCATGAGAAATCACAAACAAATCTTCAAGATTGAAAAGCCACGAAATAAAATAGTCGCCTCGTCGTCCGTCCCTACACGGTTAGGTCATGTAGGCAAAGAAGTATGGTTAGTACGTGGAATATACTAAGTATGTAGGTATGTCATGCATCAAAGGACATCACAGTAATAGCAATATGCTATTCATAAGTGATAGGATAAGGACACAATATACGTGAGCATTACAAGCTTAAAATCATGAGAAGAACCACCATAAAAATCCTTTCAAAAACTTAACATACATATGTGGGAGTAATACCATAACCGACATCTAAAACCATGCTAACTATTACATGGAATCTTAATGTTCTCTTTACATCAAGCAAAGAGGAGTCTACTTTGCCAAGGTAGGCTCGATCCTCACCTTATAGGCCCTATCCTAGTAGAGTGAGAACTGTTATTCGACTCCACCTTTTAGGCTCTATCCTAGCATGGTAAGTGTCCATTAGAAGCTATGTGGATCTATTAACACATCTTTAAGGCATAAAACATAAACATCATTCCTATGGTGACAAATATGTATGATATTATGGGATCTACCAAAGCTCTCTCGGTGCTATGTCATACCCCACAGAATACATAAATCATTCATATTCGTAGCTTTTAACATAGTTCATGAAATAGTCATCATAATCTTTTATGGAAACATCTCATACCATAATAATAGTCCATCTACTTGCTTTTTATCATAGTTTGAATAGATATTCCAACCTTAACATCATCATCATAAACATTAGGTTTTTCCATTACCCTGTTTGTCATAGCCTCATCGTTATCATAAAATATGTTTTTACATACTTAAAATCATAATCATGAAAATTTATAACTTTATCATAAGAGACTAGGGTAAGTGTGGATTCATGGACAATTGAGTCAAAATCATGCAATTGGGTAGAATCCATAGAGAAAACATGCAATTTAACTAATTTGGGTCATTAGTAAAGGAACCCACATCAATCATCAAGCCTTAATCATGCGTACTTGAAATCACATAATTTTTCTTGAAAATCATATACATCATGTAACTCATTATAGTTTATACATAATTAGCTTTCATAATTAGGGAATATTTAAAATTCATGCATTGGGAATCATAACATAAAAACCCATAGAAAATCATCATACAATTTTGACAAAGGGGGATTTAGGAATGTGCTTCATGGAAGAAACTAATCCATGAATGAAGCCCTACATACCTCAAGTTAGAGTCCTTAGAATTGAAGAGGGAAAAATGGAAAAAAACTTGATCAAATCTTCAAGCCCTAGCTTCAATGGAATCTTTGACTTAGGGAGAGAAATATTGAGAACCCTTTCTATAGGTCGTGGTTCAGCCTACAAACTTGTAATTAGCCCGTGAAACTTTATGTCATAAAAGTGGAATTTGCAGCTTCCAATCCACGAACATGCAGGATGACCCGTAGTTCTATTTATGAGTCATAGGTCCTCTTCGTACAAGTGTTCCAGACTTAGAAAATTTAGGCCCTTCAGGACTCCTATCTACGAAACCTTTGACTGGTCGTGTTTCCATATATGATCTATCTTTTTACTTCATATATCAACTTCCAGAAATTCTACAATTTTTTATTTTCACTGGACTCAATCCATGAACCCATCTACGACCTATGACTATTCACAACCTGTTGACCGGCTAATATGACCAAACCAGCTCCAAAATCCTTATCTTTCAATTTTTTAGGCCTATAGACATAAGTGGTGTCACAAGATCTCCCCTTTGGGTTCATCCATTCTCGAATGAGGCAGAAATAAGCTTGGATAGAGTAGGAACATAATCATCATCATGACATATATGCATAAATGTAACTTGATCACCATTTTCATAAAACTATCAAACATATGCATCAAATATCATTCAAAAATAATTTCATGATCATGCATGCATGCAATTTATCAAGAGACACGTGTTTGTGAGAACTTTTGAGGAATAGATCATGTTAGGTACCTAGGGCATGAACAGAATGATAGAGGTAAGGATATCGTTTCATCATGTTCGCCTCGGCCTCCTAAGTAACACTTTTAACTTATTGGTTCCTCCGTAACAATTTGACGGATACAACCTCTTTATTTCTCATCTTTTTCACTTACTGGTCTAAAATCTCAGCTGGTACTTCTTCATAAGTCAAATCTTCCTCAATAGACACATCCTGTAATGGAACAATAGAATTAGGATCATCCAAACATTTCTTTAGCATCGATACGTGAAACACTGGATGAGTTGTAGCTAATTCTTTTGGTAAATCTAGCTCATAGGCTACCTTCCCAACTTTTTTCAACATCTTATAAGGTCCTACATATCTAGGACTCAATTTATCTTTCCTGCCAAAATGCATCACTCCTTTCATTGGTGAAACCTTTAAATACACCAACCACCTTGATCAAACTCTAGTTCTTTTCTCCTAATATCGGCATATGACTTTTGGTGACTTTAGGTAGCCTTCAACCTTTTGCTTATGACTTTCACCTTATCCATAGCGTCAAGTACCAAATATGGTCCAATCAAGGACATTTCTCTAAGGTCAAATCATCCCACGGGTGAGCTACACCTTCTACCATACAATGCTTCAAAATGATGCCATTTCAATACTTGAGTAAAAACTATTGTTGTAAGCAAATTCAATAAGACGTTAATGATCATCCCAACTTCACTTGAAATCAAGCATACAGTGATTCAACATATTCTCCAATTCTGGTATTGTCGTTTCGTCTTGTCCATCCATTTGAGGATGAAATGTGGTACTTAGCTTCACCTTCCTCCCAAGGCCCTTTTAGAATGTAACACCCCTTATGTTTCTGGGACTATAATATTGAAGAATAGAAAAATTGTTGATGATCAGGATTTACGAGCCAGTTTACGGCCCCTATATGTATCCATGAGTTGTAGGTGGTATCGTGGAAAGTGCCTAGTGAAATTGAAAAATTGAAGAAATTCTACTAGTTGACTTACGAGTTATCAGACAAGTCCATATGTTGACGCACAACCTGTCAAAAGGTCTCTTAGGTGGATGCCATGAGGAACCAAAATTTGTTAAGTCTGGGATCTCACTACTAAGGGTTCTACAACCCCGTAAGTTTATTTTTTATCATGCCCAAGTTACACCTCTCTTTTGCAGGATAAAGTGCTAGTAGTCAAATATAAAACCTAACCAAATTTAGGGTCAAATCCTACAAAGAATACGGAGACTTACAACGAATTCATCAATACGCAATTCAATTAACTAACAACTCAATTCCTCGAGAGGGGGTTTGCAATGTTCAATAAGAAAATAAACTAAACTAACTAACACAAGAGACAATCAATAATGGAGAGCAACTTGGGCATTGTGTTTCCCATGATTCACCAACTCAATATCCCCGGATAACCCAATTCTCGACTTGAGTACAGCATGCAAGACAGTAATTTAAGTTCAACAAGCCCTTTGGTCAAAGGTGAGAGGCGAATTTCACTATGTGACTTGACCTATCTCCATAGTGTGCAGTACTAACTATTACCCACAGTTCCAGTCAACCTCCCATTGGTCTAATTCGGTTGATTAGACGAGAATACATCATCGAATTCTGTTAATTAATCTTTTTTCCTATTCATTACCACCTAGATCGAGAAGGTAAGACTAGGCAAGTTCTAATGTTGGCTTCCACTAGAAAACATGCAAAACAAAGAGAATTGATTAATACATGCAAATACCCATTCCAAGAACTGCAAATTATCTGTGTTTATTTGATTAGATCTTCATGGTTCCCACAACCCCAAATTGTGGATTTAGCTACTCATGCTATGGATAGATTAAATTATGAATTGAGAAAACATAATTAAACGTTTACCCAATTGAATTGAAGAATAAGCAAATCCAAAATTAATTGAGAATCACAAGATTTGAAGATCTAATTAATCTACAAATGTATTCTCCTCCAAAATTAAAGGCTCTCAGTACAAAACCCTAAAAGTACTTTCTAATGACGCTCTCTACCGTGCTCCCCTAAAAGATGACCTAAAAAGTACTATTTATATTAATTACAATTAAGACCTAAAAAATAAAAAAATTGGTTGGTGACTTTCTACGACAGGTTCTTACGACTCATAAAGTGATTTACGAGTTGTAACCGGGGTCTCATATTCAGCTACTTAAATCTTGAACTTCACTGCCACGAATCCACTTTACGAGTCAAAGACTGATTTATGACTCATATTGCACTCTCGTAGACTTCATCTGCATCAACTGGTCCTTCACTAGAAATCTTCATGAAACCTCTCTATACGACTCGTAGAGTGATCTACGACTCGTATAGAAGTCTTGTGTAGCTGAACTTCAGAAATCATACTTCACTAGAATTTGTCACGAAACTCTCCTCTACAACTCGTAGAATACTCTACGATCCTTAGAGGCTCTCATAAGTCACCAAAAATCAGAAAAGTCTACAATTTTTCCCTAAAGTCATGCCAACCTGCTTTCCTACAAAACTAAACACAAAAACAAAAAAAAAAATCATAAATGTCGCATTAAGAACACACAAAATCCTAACTTTTAAGCATCAAATGTGTTGTATTTCGGCAGCACATCAACTCCCTCAACTTAAATTGTTGCTTGTCCTCAAGCGACGACTCAATCTATATAGACAATACAGTAACACACATACCTTAACTCAATGGCATACATCACATACAATTCAACTCATGTACCCACACTAACTTTTCAAAACAAGATCCGATAGCTATTTAGCAAACCAAAATACACTGGTGCATTTGACAACACAACTATGACAAGCAAGGGAATATCAATAGTCCACAATCACTGAATAAGTCAAATGCTAACAAAGCAATGCCAGTGCCCTCATAGAAAGAAGTCACATTTTTTACACTCAATGATGATTACAAATTTAGCTTTGGGAGACTGTGCAAACACTCTCACTCTCACAAAAGATATTCATACATAATAGCTAATACCATAGGCTTGCCCCTATACTCATGACTCAGATTTTCAACTAATTGGACTAGAATTACTTTAGGACTTTTCAGGCTTGTAATGTAGGCTAAGGGACTCTGGTATGACATTTTGGAAAAATAGTGACTAAAAGCCTTCCTTGAACTACGTTTTCATCACTTTCACCTTACCAATTCTAATATTTTCACCTTATTCCCCCTTTTTTCACATTCAAACTTTTTCGGGTATTTTCTTCTCATTTTTCAGCTTTTGTCTCATTTTTACACTTTATTTTATTTTTATGCTCAATGTAAGGAATTATTTTTCTTTTTCTTACACTCGGTACATGATTTTCTTCTTTTGCGCTTCATTCCCAACTTCCCACCTTATTTTTGCGATTCTCCTTTACACCAACCACCCTCAACTTAGGCTTTTAGCCTGTATTGAAGTACACAATATTTATCGCCAAATCATAACTACTTTCGGTAGCCACCCTCAACTTAGGCTTTTTGCCTCAATCAAGGTTCACAATGCTCAAGGACAGACCAGGGCCATTTCAAGGTTTTTCACTAGACAAGGTTAGGCTAATTAGGTGTTTTTAAAAGAATGGGTACATGTAAGGCTCGGATATTTGAAACAAGGGATAAAACTTCATTTAGTTGGTCATTTTTAGGTTAAAGTGGAATAATTAAAGAATAAAGGCCTAACATCCCTTCCTAATCCATTTAATCTACAATCTAGCTTAGAGTAATAGGGCAAGTTTTGAATGAGCACAAAAATGCACGAACCTAGCAAAATAAGGTCACAGTCACATGGCACAACATGCATTATCAACAAGAGTCTCACAGATCATGCTTCATTTCTCAATTACCCTCAGTTATCGGAATAAATATTGCCGAACACCCAAATATGCACGGTTGCCATTTAACTACTAATCAAAATTTTTGATGGGTACCAATTTTTAAAACATAACATAAAAACATGATATACACCATAAGTATTAGTACTATATGCTACACATATTATCTAAACATCCCAAACATATCGGTTTAACAGAAACTAAATATCCACGAGGAAAAAGAACACAGGCAAGAAAACCTTGAGATCAAAATTTGGGGTAGTCATGGACCATAAGCTACTCAGACTTCACTGAGGCTCATAACTACCCACACCCCATTGAAAAATTTGTGCATTGTCCCCAATGTACTAAATCAAGCAAAAATAGAATAAGTAGGGGTCATAACATACCTCAGTTCCTAAGCGCTAGTCTGTGGCTGAGTCTGGCCATCCCCCTCCTGCGAGGTAGTCTCCTCAGTTGTTTACTCTATCCGGAGGGGCCAATACCACTCAAATGATCTTCCTCTCGAGCGCATCTCATCTCTGCTTCCTACCTCGACATTCTCAAGGTACGCTCGAGATCCTCCTCCTCATCCTCATGATCCTAGAAAACCTTTGCACGTACATTCCTCTCATCTGGCTCTGCATTCGTGCAAGGTCTTTTCCTGAGGAAAGTCCGTGTAGGCTCCGCAGAGGTAAGTAAATCAAACAATATCGCTGGAGATGTAATCTCTGGTAATGTCACTGGCACCGTAAGTGATGATGTCATGTCAGCCCTAAGCTTCTTGATCTTCTGATGTACGACTGACAAACCTGAAGGCTGGGCCTCGGCTAATCTCTTTTGTACCCGCTCATCAAAATCATCCGTGTGGGCGTCCGTTCTAGAAACATGCTCATGAATCGTGGAGATGGTGAATGTCCAGCTCCGCTCCTTGGAGTCTGTAATAGCCTGTTGGACCGATAGCCTAAGCTGCTAAATAAGCTGAGACAACTGGGCCTCAGCATATGGTAACTGCTGCACCATGGCCTGAATAAAAGTGGCGGACATATAAACCATGCCCGTTGTAGAAGGCTGTGAAGTGGTGGCCTCTAGTGCAGAGCAGCTGTAGTAGGATCCCTGTCAATATCGACTTCCTCGAGCTGTTGTGGTCTCTCATTAGTAGTAGCAGCAATAGTAGTGGTGGTGGTAGTCGTCAAACCCTTAGGTGGTGGCTGTGGGGAAAACACCTCTTACATAGAAGGAGGTTATGCCCGCTGAAGTGCCACCGGGTTATCATCAGCCTTTATCAGGATAGGCTTTAAATCATGATGGGCCTCAACTAGCTGGTCCACTTGATGTAAGATCTCTACCCCTGACCCTACACAGAATTTGTAGATCAAAACTGGAAAGGAGATGGAGGTGGCCTCTTTAATGCTGACTCATGTATCTGCTCTGCTATGAGTCAAGCCACTAGCCAAGATGTTGGTAATCAATACCACACGCTCTAGCGTAAGTGTGTCATCCACCAAGGACAGCCAGATGCATGATCTGAAAACAGCCTACCAGAACTTGGCGAGGAAAGAGAGCGAAGCCTTGACAATCGGCTTAGTGTGGATGGTGGCCCAAGCAGGCTCCAGGCCCTGCTTCATAATTTAATCGACCACCCATCTCAAAAGTGGGGTTTTATGTACCTGATCCTTTAGAATCAATGAACTTCTGGCCTGCCCTAATCTTTGGTCAAACTCTGTTGTAGATCTGAGTACTCTAGACCAAAAAGCATACAACGGATCGTCTCCTCAGAAATATCAACCTGCCGACCTCTCATCCCTACAATCAGGGCTGAGTGATAGGTCTCATCCCCATGGGAAGATCATGCTGGATGGTGGATGCCTACGATGCGTAAAACTCCCATACCAGAATCGAGGAGTACCTACCAAATACCTTTGTCAACCACTCGAGCCCATAACGTGTCATCGTGTCCTTCAACCTGGGACACGGCAAATTCCATCATCTATGACCTTGGTGTCCTCGTATATAGAACGTGTAGGCTTGCCTCACTCCCTCAGTTGCATTCCCTCTAAGAATATGGTTTTCATACCCTCGACGTATGACTGGTAAGTAATAGTATTCGATGTCGATGAGGAAGATAGTGCGACGGAGGACAGCATCTCCTCTTTCCTTGAATCCTTCCTTAGAACTAGACTCCTCTGCTGATCATGTCATCTGGGGAATGCTACTCCCAGTCTCCTCACTACCTTTCTCTTCAGACTGTAAAGGGTTATTAGCTTGAGCCTGAGTACGCGCAGCTCTGGTTACTGTTGCTCTGGTCATTGGTACCTCAGCCTTAGGGTCTGATGAGACATCAGGGACCTCTAGTGAGCCACTTGGCTGAGGGGTCCTTTCATCATCAGTAGGCTCATCCACGAGCTTCCTCCTAAAGGCCTCAATCTTCGAGCGATTTTCTTTTGGAGCCATGATACCTGAAAATTAAGCATAAACAAACCATAATTAGCCCCAACAATCTAGAAATAAAAAAAATAAAAACTTATCTGAGTTAGTTGTAGAAAGGGTCTACGAGGACCCCTTTACGAGTCATAGTGAGCACTATGCATAGACCAGTGCTTCGTAACAATAATGGTCACTAGAAAACTTTATGAGACCTAAGTATCACTCGTAAAATGTTTCAAATCATAAGCTTAGGTCATATACAATTCCAGAGAGTAATTAGAAATAGGAAAGGATCTACGAGACCTATCTATGAGTCATAAGGTGATCTACGACTCGTCAAAGGTCTCTCTGATGAATACTCAGATCACTAAGTGTCTGGGATTTCCCATAAGGGGCAATTTCAACTCATAGATCAATCTTTGAGTCGTAAAAGACTCTTGTGAATAAGAAATCCCAGGTACCTAATATTTCTAAGTCCATCACACGGACCCGAAAAACATGTCAAACATTAATCCTACCAGCATCGAAGCAAGAATACAAGCACTCACATATTAAGCACATAATAACCAATACCCCACAACAATTTTGTAAATATTCACCCCATCTAAAAATGAATAAGAATGGAAGAACTTATGTTTCCGACTCTTCTTATTTTACTCACACAACATCATTTCTTCATGCCAATACCCACCAACTCACAATCATAAATCATGCAATCTCAATCAATCAAACATGGGTAATGCATCAATAGGCATAGCATTTAATAATCCATAAAAGTCAAAATACCTAATTTCCGAACTCAATTTAAACAAGGCACTTCAATTTCATATACACAATTTAATACCAATCAAGAATTTCATGCTTAAACACCCAACCCAATCATGAACATCAAATCAAACATTTAAGAACAAGGAAAATTAGAGGTTAAAATTAAACCAAGAAACTTACCAAGAGTAGTGATGAACTTGAAGAAGAGAGATAGAGAAGGTGAACACTCACGAAACCCTAGGTGCCAGAAAATCATGTTGGAAAATGGGTTTGATCATCGAAAATTTATCAGAAAATAGAAGGAGAGGGAAATTTTGGGAAATTTCGGTCAATTAAGTCAAAAGTGGGGTCAAAATAATTTGACCCCTCTTCTATACCATTACCAAGTCAATGGTTAAAACGAAATGAAGTGCCTGGAATTTTAAATTCCATATATCTCAAAATCCATGTGGGATATTGAAACTCCAACTTCATATTCTTGTTCAGGGGGTCAAAATTAGGGGAAAAAGGGTTTAACCCCAATTTAAGAGAAAAAGATTAGTAATTATGATTTTTCAAGTGAAAATTTTCAATGAGAATTTCATGCCCCTGGAACGATGCGCCACGGGTGCGCAAATGAAGAGAAGTTGTCTCCGCGTCTTGTCTGTGACATGAAGAGGTGTATTATTCTTTCCAGTGATTTTCTGTGCTGTCCAAGACTTTTAAGCCTTGGGCCTAAGTGTTATCAAGCGTGTTTTTACTTATACTTAGTTATTTTTCACCCTCATATCACCCTAAACAATCCCCAATACTCACTCAAACACTTAGCCATATTTTCACTCCAAATTCAAGTCTCAAAACCTCATCCGGAACTAAGGTTTTCCTTCAAGGTTCTTCTTCAAGCTTCAAGTCTCCATCTCCAATCTCTTTCAAGGGTTATCCAAAGCTAAGGTATGTTGGTAGCTTTCATGGGTCCCTTTTACCTATGATACCCAAGTCTCCTTTCACTCACATTGCATGATTTAAAGTTGATTTACAAATGGGTCTTGCATATAATGAAATTCACTGCACACTATGATAAAACTATGTGAAATTGTGACTAGTTTTTCTATATCTTGAGCTATAAATCTTGGATCTATTGTAAGATTTGAGGAAGGGTTCTAATGTATATAGCTTGAGGGTGTTGTAAGGTGTTGATTGATGGTATTACAATAGATTTTCTTGCATGATTTCACTGTTGAATTGCATGGCCTTACACTAGCACTACACACCCTCTAAGTGTTTGAGAAAATGTCCGGATGTGGTTTCTTGAGGAACTGAAGGTCCAAAGCATGAGATATGATATGAATGACTATGTGATGCTAAAAAGAGCTTGTGTATATGATTTTATATAAGCCATTCCCAATCCGAGTAACCTAGTTGAGGGGTTAATAACTCAAACACCAGGGTAGTAGGTGGGATTGCCACTAACCTAGTTGAGTGGTTTGTACCTCACACACCAGGGTGGTAGGTGAGATTGCCACTAGCCTAGTTGAGGGGTTTGTACCTTACACACCAGGGTGATGAGTGTGATCATCACTAACCTAGATTAGGGGTTTGTACCTCACACACTAGGGTGATGAGTGATATCATCATCAACCTACCAAGGGGTTTTTACTTTGGAAAGCCAGATTGGTCTCTTCTAAACATATGATACCCTATATGAGCATGAATAACTTAAGCATATCTTACTTATGGGTTGATCATACATGTCATATTATTATATTATGCCTATTGCCTAGTGTTATGCATTTTGATTAAGGTGCTTATCTCTTATTGCATTGCACCCTACATACTTCGTACATTCAAACATACTAACATATACTCTTGGCTACATGATATTACTATGTAGGAACTGGTGCCCAAGTTGATCATCCTCCTCCTCTACGTGGCTAGTTCAGTACTACTCAAGCTAGTTGGTGAGTCCTCTATTTCGGAGAATTTAGTCTATGTTGCTCTTATTATGTAATGAGATATTCTTCTTTATGTTCTATTTTGACTATGAGGGTGAGCCCGGCTGCTTTGTCTTGGCCCCCGCTCTTATCCATGTATTAGAGATGCTTGTTGGACATATTATATAACTGTTTTATGAGTTTGACTCTTGTCTCTTGATTATGATGTTGCAAGCTTTTTACCTTAGCCCCTTTGCCCCTATTGTTACTCTTTATGTCGTTTATATGCTTTCGCGACCAATAATGTGTAATGATAAGTTAAGAGGCTTGTTTGGGATTCCTTCATGTCCCCCATTCGCCGTGTCACGTCTAGGCCCTAGGCTTGGGTAGTGACAAACTTAGTATCAAAGCATTAGGTTGATAGATCCCGAAGTCCACCATACCGCGTTGATTAGAGTTCTATTCATGGTTGTGAAGCGCGCCATGACTGTGAATAGGAGGCTATGAAGTGTTTTAGGAAATGTTTCTCTTCTTCATGTTCTAGGTCATGCTATAGAGTTGTGGTAAGTTTTTCTTCCTAACGATTATTCTTTTCTATGCTAGATAATGCCAAACACTCGAGGACGAGGCGCCCAAACTCCTTCGAGGAACCTACCAATGGTGAACTCCGGGATCCTCTCACTATGCTTGCCCAAGTTGTGGCCAACCAAGTCAACCAAGGGGATCAAGCCCCTCATGCTACTGCCCTAGGAGCTAGGGTAAAGGACTTCATGAGGATGAATCCTCTGGTGTTCTATGGGTCAAAAGTGGATGAAGGTCCACAAGAGCTCATTGATGCGGTCTATAAGATCTTGAATATCATGGGTGTTGGGTCGAATGAAAAGGTGGAGTTGGCTGCGTACCAAATCAAAGGGGTAGCCCAAATATGGTATGATCAATGGAAGAGAGAGAAAGCAAATGGTAATGTGGCCTTTTGGGAAGAGTTTAAATTGGCTTTCCTTAATCAATTTGTCCCTCTTGAGCTTAGGGAAGCTAAGTTGGTAGAGTTCATGAACTTGAAACAAGGTGCTATGAGTGTGATGAAGTATGACCTCAAAGTCAACCAATTTTCAAAGTGTGCTCCTTATTTGGGGGCTAATCCTAGATCTAAGATGAATAAGTTTGTGATGGGGGTATCCGACTTAGTGAAGAATGCTGGCCCGCTATGCTAATTAGTGACATGGACTTGTCTCGGTTGATGACATAAAAGTCGAGGAAGAGAAGGGGGCATGAGGCCAAGAGGGCCCGGTTTGAGGGTAAATTCCAAAAGGGTGTTAGATTTCATCAAGGCCAAGGTTCTTCTCATGCTAATAATAAGGGGTTTTCCAATTACTTCCCTAAGCCTCAAGGTGTTAGTCGTGTGGCTCCTAATGATGTGTGTCCTAAATGTGGAGGGGGTCATAGGGGCCTATGTTTGAAGGGTTCTAATGCATGCTATGAATGTGGGGAGCTTGGTTACAAGAAGATAGATTGTCCAAGAAACCGTGGCAAAGGCCGGGGTGCAAATGCAGTTCCATTGGGTAGAGTTGGTCCTCAAGGTGGTGCCCCAAGGCACAATCGGTTTTGTGCTATACATGGGAGGCAAGAGGTTGGTGAGTTTCCTGATGTTGTTACCGGTATGTTGAAAATCTTTGATTTTCATGTGTATGCATTGATTGATCCAGGTGTCACTCTTTCTTTTGTTACCCCCTTTGTTGCCCAAAAGTTCCATATTGACCCCGAGTTGTTGCATGAGTCATATGAAGTGTCTACTCCTATTGGTGCCTCTATTGTTGCTAGAAAAGTCTATAGATGATCTTAAGTAAAGAATTCTTAAGTTATAGATGATCTCAAGTAAAGAATTCTCAAGTTATAGATGATCTATTTCATGATTTACAAGTCAAGTGACTACATGATGATTAAGGGCTTTCAAGTATATATTGAATCCATGAAAATTATCTATGATCTTACAAGTT
>JAPFFP010020992.1:0-16430 GCA_026153255.1 Solanum medicagineum
GGAGGATAATTAAGGTATTTTGGAGTGGATATATATGAAAGTCCTCAAAAAAGAAAATATTCAAGGACCTTAGCCCAAAGTGCTAACCCCAAAACAAAACACAAAGAAAAATAAATAAATAAAATTAGGAGAGTGGAAAGGGCCGCCATCCTTCTAAAGTTCTCCGCCGGAAACCCTTCATTACCCCTTTTTCCTTCATTAGCCAAATATCCATGGTCGAAAACGTCAGGACCGGTTGGTCTTCTCCCCCTATTTGCCAGTTAGTTGCTATCCGATAAGTTTGTCGATGTTTAACAGCCAAGGAAGGGAGCTTTGAAGGTTCATGTATCTGAATCGAGCTTAGCTTCAATGTTGACATCTTGAAATATTGGTTTATTTGGAAAAGAGGTCAATCTTAGGGGAGACCTTTTGAGTGGTTGAATTGACGAATTTGCTTTGATCTCTTCGACTAAACATTTCTACCATTTTAGGACTCAAGATCAAGAATTTTATGAGTGTTCTTCCCGGTCAACAAGGGTAAGTTCATACCTCTTTCCTTAAATCTGGTCTATTGGGTTGAATCCCAGAATAGAACTAATACCACCACCTAAGGTTAGACCTTTGAAATACATTAACTTATATACTTGTTTTTATGTAGATAAGGGAGATATTCATGCCTAATCTAGCAGAAGGAAGGGATGGAAACACCAATCTAGGTACACAAAACCTAAACAACTTAATTAGTTGTCAAAATAACTTATTAAAATATAATCTGAACAATACAAGCCTAGTATCACTCGTCTTGATTTAAATATTATTTGTGGAACTTCAAGCTAGCTTTTACCAGGTGCAAGATATGTAACCAAAAAAAATCTACCTTAGACAAAGTGATAGATGTTTGTAAATGAAAAATAATTTGATCATGATCCAAACAATTATGAGAAAGTGAATATTAAATGACAAGATTACAAAGATTTGACATGCTTATTTAAGAGGTAATTTATGAAATTAAAGATGTGTAAGATATTATTAAAAAAAACTTTTCTAAATTAAGAACCAATGTAATTCATATTATTGGATGCTGTTTTCTGTAAATCTCAAAAACTAGTTATTATATATGTAAGAAAAACTGCTCTATAAATGAAAAAAAAATACAAATTGGAAGAATAGTGTTGTTAGATTTGCTACAAGTTGAAAAGAGAATAAGTCATATAAAGGATTATGGGTGTTCATGGTTCAATTTGGAGTGGTTGTTGGTTAAAACCAAAATCAAATCAATTTAATCAATTTTTAAATTTCAAAAATCCAACCCAAAAAAAAAATATCTGCCAGTTCGAGTATTGTAGGTTTGGTTCAATTTTTTTGATTTTGAACATCACTAGTGCTCCTCAAAATCTCAAAAGGTCCTATGTTTCAAGGACTAAGCTTTCCCCGACTCCCAATCTCATCAAACCCTTCGAGGGAGATACTCATAAAAACACCCGATCACCAACACTAAAACATAAGGGATGGTGTCTATCTTGGATCACTCAAACCCTGGCCAAATCCTCTTAAGGTGATCTATACTATGAAGCCTAGGTTTTAAAGACTCAAACCAACCAAAAGGAATGTAACAACACTTATATAAGGCCTCAAATTGGGCCATTTAAAGACTCAGTGGTCGATGTTGTTGTACGCAAACTCCACCAAAGGAAACAATTGGTTCCACTAACCATAAACTCTAACACACAGGCCCATAACATCTCCTCAAGGACCTCAATAGTACACCATGACTGGCCACCTATTTGAGGGTGGAAATTAGTGCTGAGGTCCACTTGATCACCCAATTCTCTCTGGAAATCCTTTTGGAAACTAGATGTGAACTATGACCCATGATCTAAATAACAGATATAGGCATCTCATATAAGCAAACCAACTCTTGAATATAAATACAGGCTAACCGCGCTGCATTGTATAAAGACCGAACAAGGAGAAAGTGAACCAACTTGATAAACTGATCAACAATGACCCAAATCCTATAAATACCCCAAGAAGTCCAAGGCAATCCCATCATAAATTCCATGGTGATACGCTCCATTTCCACTCGAAAATGGGCAATCTCTAGAACCCCCTACCAAGCCTTTAATGCTCGGTCTTTACCTTGAAAGTGCAAGAGGGGGGGGGACAAATTTTCTTCCATATTTTAATTTAAAAGCTATTTGATCGGATAGTCAGCTAGCTTAAGTAATAGTCAAGTGGAGATAGTATAACAGTTTGAAGAAATTAAAGTTTGTAAAAGGAAAATTCAATATCAGATGTTTTTATACTGATTCAGATTCAATGTGAATCCTAGATCAGTCCCATTGGGTTGCAAGGGATATCTCTTCAATCCTTTGAAAGAGGTGGTTACAAGAAATAAGAACTTGAACTACTATTCTCAATATTTTTCTTGTTTTTCTTTTTCTTTGATACAATCTTCTCTTTCAAATTTTTCTTCTTTTCTCTCTCTTTTCCTTTTTCACAGTAAAACTAGAGGTTACAATGAATTACTTAAAGATTAAGAGTTTGAAGATGGTCTTGAAGGCAGTAGGCTTGTATAAGCTTGAGATATCCTGGATGCCTCGTTTTATGTAGAAGAGATGGCATCACAAGGGAGTTGATCCTTGGATTGAGGCAATAATGAGTCCTCTTTCCAAGAATAAGGTGAAGGCTCTTAAAAGAAAATTCTTTGATATTTTTAAGATTAACTTGTCCTATTGTTTTTCTCAATCTGTAGATCTTTTCCTTGATTGTTTCCTTAACTTAATCCTTGCTTGATTGGTTTTGCCGATAGTTCCTTCTTTTTTTGGCACTTGATTTATTCTTTGCTAATTTGGTACTGGCTTATTCCTTCCTTTCCTAAGATTTTATCCTTGCTTGATTGGATGCTGATCTCTCCTTTCCTTTTGTCTCTTGCAGATTGAGATCTTGGATTGATTCTTGATTAGATGTTGATTTGTCCTCCTCTTATCACATTGATTTCTTTCCTTTTATTTCATTAGCATAGTATGGGACTGTTGCTGTTGTACATCCAGTCATTTTGCGTTCCTTTTTTATGTTGTGAGGGATGGCATCTTTTCTAGTTCCTACACACAATCATCATCGAAATAATATTAGCACTAACAATCTCCCTTTTTTTGACGATGACAAGACAAGTAACAGTAAGTCGACTTCCCTATTATTTCCAATCAACTTATAGTTGATTTTCTGATGTTCCCCCTGAATCACTGCTGGAGAGATATTTATGTAGTCAACTTCTTGATGCTCCCCCTGAATAGTTACTTATTCTCCCCCTTCGACATCAACAAAAAGAAAAGAAAACAGACAACAAATACATAATAGGAGCAATAAAGCATAGGATTATACTACTTTAAGCAAAAGTACACTTAGCCAGTCCAGACAAAAAACATAGAGACTAAAACAAAAGAACCATAGTTAGCCGTGAGGGACATAAGAAGATCCTACAGAGTCAGTTACAACATCAAACTTGTAGTGAGATGACATAAGTAGATCCTACAGATTCTCGAACTTTGCATCCATGATAAAGATTTTGTTCAATAGATCCTCAAAAAGCTTGGAATCAGGAAGAACAGGGGAACTGGGATTTTGCAGAGGAATATCAACTGAGGAGTCATGAATAGGCACAGAAGAGGTTCTTACTTGAGAACCCAGGAGTCATTAGAGAGAGAGTATCCCATGCTGCTTAACACCTTGGCACTATAACACTACTTAACATATAACAGAGGGATGTTAGACAGGCATACATCGTTTGCTTCCAGGATGCGCGAAATAATCATGCAATAGGGAAGACTTTTAGAGTTGAAAGTAGAATCGGCCATGTGACAGATAATGTAAGAGGGCAGTTTGATTCTTTTCTTTGACAATAGGCAGAAAGTGAAGAAAGTATCTCGAATAGACAGAGTAGGGAGAGACCTAGCACGAGAAAGAAGGGTGGTTGCCACAATGTGGGATAAATCCCTAGCCTCGAAAGACACATCTTTAGGACAAAGATTAGCAGGGCAGGAGCCAGAGGGAGAGGAGATGATTGCCTTCTTGGCATCATCAAAAGAGACATCAAAATCAGAGGGCCGAGATTTTTTCATAGACGAAGAGAACCCCGAATAGTGAATATCAAAAATTTCATCAAAGATGTTAGAGTTAAGAAAAATCCTTTAACCAAGAATGAGGGTTTCAATTTCACAAGGGCTAGAAGAACACAAATTGCCATAGAACAGTCTTACCAAAGGTCAATAGAAAACCTTGGGAGAAGTAAAAAACATTTTGGCCCATCCTTGATGATCGAAGAATTCATTGATGGGACAGTGAATGGAGAAGAGCAGATCCAAATCTACAATGCACCCATGTGCGATAGTTTTGCCTTTGAGATTCTGAAAAAGGGACTCATTAGAGGACTCCAAAAGTCTGCGGTGGTATCCAGTGTACGCTACGGTGGTATCCGATGTACTCTCAAACTTGTATGTTTTCTTCAAATCGCCATTGGGATGATAAGAAGCAGATCACTTTAGAGAAGAAAGAAGGGTATTGGAAGAGACAGGAGAGGAAGGGCATGAGGAATTTTCAGAGTCAACAACAACTTGGAATGTACAATTCCCTTTCCCTTGTTTCTAGTGCTCTTTCAAGGAGGCATGGGGAAAGATGGAGTGTGAAGAAAAGAAAGAGTCAGAGGAGTTTAAAAAGAGAAAGTGAGGAAGACTAAGCGATGGGATATGAAAGGTGCAAAGACAAGGTGGGAGGGAAGAAGGGAAAAAGTGGACTGACACAAGGAAATTCATACCATCAGCCATCAAAATGAATCATAATTCATACAAGTAATAATTAAGGTGCACGAATTTAAGGAAAACAAATAAATAAAAGATTTTAAATGCAGTACAAAAAAGAAAGGAACTGAATCAGTTTTAAAACAAGAGAATAATATTGTAATAAACCAATTGATGTATCATCCAAAGAATTTGAGTACATCATAAACCTATTGCAACGTATTCAGCTTCAGTAGTGGAAATAAATACACAATTTTGCTTTTTGCTATTCCAAGAGATCAAGGAATCCCCAAGAAATTGACAAGATCCTCTAGTGCTTTTTCGATCCACTTTATCACCTGCATAATCTGCATCTGAAAATCCATGAAGATTAAAAGCAGACATCTTTTTGTACCAAAGACCATAAGAAGTGGTTCACACTAATAACGAATAATCCTTTTAACTGCAGTTAGATCTGATTCTTTGGGAGAAGTTTGAAATCTAGCACATTTTAACTAAACATAATATCAGGCCTACTTGCAGTGAGATAAAGAAGAGATCCAATCATACCTCTGTATTTGGATTCATCTACATTCTTATCAGTTGGGTCAAGATCCAAATTTCAAGATGGGCTCTTGGGATGCTGATAGGCTTTGCATTTTCCATTCAAAATTTCTGAATTAATTCCTTAGCATACTAACTTTGGCAGATGGAAATGCCTTGATCGGATTGATAGATTTGCAGTCCCAGAAAGAAAGGTAACTCTCCCGTTAAGCTTATTTCAAACTCACTTTGCATGAGATTAACAAATTTCTTGCATAGAGCATCATTATACTTCCAAAGATAATATCATTGACATAAATTTGAATGATAATGTTATTAGATGATGATTTTATAATAAAAAAGGTAGTGTCAATACTAACTCGAGAGAAACCATGAGTTAATAAAACTTACTTAGTCGATCATACTAAGCTATAGGAGCTTGTTTAAGACCATAAAGAGCTTTAGAAAGTTTTAAAACATGATGAGGAAAATCAGGATGTTCAAAGACTGAGAGTTGTTTTATAAAAACTTCATCTTCTATAAAACTATTTTAAAAAGCGCTTTTGACATCCATTTGAAATAATTTTAAACCCTTAAAAGCATTGTATGCTAAGAGAATACAAATAGACTCTAACCTTGCAACAGGAGTGAAAGTCTCATCATAGTTGACTCCGTCCTATTAAGAGTATCCTTGGGCGACCAATTTAGCTTTTTTCCTAATTACATTTGCAACTTCATTCAGCTTGTTTTTGAAAACCCAATTCGTTCCAATAATGGAAGTGTTTTCATGTTTGTGAACTAACGTCCATACTTGATTTTTCTCAAATTGGTCAAGTTCCTCTTTCATAACTTTAACCCATTCCAAGTCTTTCAGTGCTTCTTCCACTTTCTTGGGTTCAAGTTGAGAGATGAGAGCAATATTTGCACTTTTCTTGCTGGAAGCTCTGGTTCTCATCCAATCGCTGACTTTCCTAATGATGAATTTCTTTGGATAGTCAGGTTCACTTCTCCATTCATTCGTTTGTAGTCGGTTGACCTTCATTTTTAGTAGTTAACTGGTCTTTTTCTATAGCTTCTTTTGATGAGATGACTGTAGTTTGAGAGTTTATAATTTCCTCATCATCATGCATCTTTTCTCAAGTATATGATTAGATTCATCAAAAACAATATGAACAGATTCTTCAATAGTGGAGGTACGCTTATTAAAAACTCTGTAAGATCTACTAGAATTCGAGTAACTAAGAAAAATACCTTCGTCGCTACATGGGTCAAACATACTCAAATTTTCCTTACCATTGTTGTGAATGAAACACTTACAGCCAAAAGGATGGAAGTAACCAATGTTTGGTTTCTTTTCGTTCCATAGTTCATATGGGGTTTTCTTCAAAATAGGTCTTATGAGACACCTGTTAAGAATGTGACATGCTGTGCTTACTGCTTCAACCCAAGAGTGATGGGGAAGATTGTGTTCGCATATCATGGCTCTGGCAATGTCTTGAAGAGTTTAAGAACAATTTTGATTTTTAGTGCAAGAGTTCAAAATTCCCTTTAGATTTAGTGCTATGTTCCTGCAAGACAAGAACAATTTTGATTTTTAGTTAACCAAATATTTTTGGGTTCTTTTTGGTTAGCAGTACATTTAAATTTCCATACCATGTTAGATGGCTTTGAGTGACGAAATTAACATCCGGAGTAGGTGTGACCCGATTTTCCAAGTAATGACAGGATAATTTACTAGGTTGATTGGAATCAGAATGGCTAGAAAATTCATTTTGAGAATTAGTCGACGTAAAAGATCTGTTGGGGCTAAAATATTTTTTAACATTTTTCAAACGATTTTTAAGATCAAAGTTCGCTTCATCTAATAGATCTCTTTCAATAGCACAAACTTCCTAAAACACTTTTTTCATCTTGTATAGATCTATGATTCTCAATGGACTTTTTCAAGTCTATAATGTCTATACTCAAAGCAATTTTTGCAGAAATCATTATTTACCTGGCTACTTTCACCTATTGCCATGAAGCAGACATTTGCATTGTCTTCATTATCATATTCAGATGTATCCTCATCACTCCAGCTGCTAAAGCCTCTGCTTTTAAGTTGTCCTTGAGGGTACCTTCTTTTGGCTTCAAGAAATTCACTTGCAATGTGTACAAACTTACCACATTCATAGCACCTACTATCATTTTTGTTGTAGTTAGTAATCTATTTGTTTTTAGGATAGTTTTACTTACTTCTCCTTTAGTTTTTGCTGCACCTGAAGGTTTCATCACTGATTTTGTAATCACTGCAATCTTATCTTCATTTAGATCTTCTTCATCATCTTGGTTCTCATCAGTGGCTTTGAATGAAACAAATTTTTTATTGTCATCCTCCTTTCCCTTTTTATTTAGATGTGTTTTCTCAGAAGCAATCAAATCACCTCTGACTCCATCATAAGCGAGGCTTTTAAGATCTATGCTTTCAAGAGCCATAACTTTACATGCCATTAAGGGGGTAGACTTCTGAGGATCCTTCTGATGTGCTCAACGGGTGGATATTCTTTGCCTGTAGCCTTTTGTTCGCGAATGATTTTGCTGAGACGAGCAAACACATTTTCAACTGATTCACCTTCATTCATTTGGAACAGTTCATATTCATAGACAAGTAGAATGGCAATTGTATCCTTGACTTTGTCAATTCCTTTATAGGTGACTTCCAATTTGTCCCACATTTCCTTGGCGGTTTCGCAACTAGAGATCTTTCCACATTCCTCTCCACTAATAGCATTGTAGAGAACATTCTTAGCCCTAGAGTTGATTTGAAAGACTTTCATTTGCTCATATGTGTAGTTCTCCAAACCGGGTATGACTAGAGCTTGGCTTCCTTCAGTGCTTGTTTGACCATCAGTTGTTGGTTTGGCCACAGGAATGGGAATGTCACCTAGTTTGATAACTCTTCAGACCTTTACATCATAAGATTTTATGAATGTTTTCATTCTTATTTTCCAGTGAGAGAAGTATTTCCCATTGAAGTAGGGAGGTCTGATTTGAGATGTTTCCTCTTGAAATAAGGCTCCAATTGTTTGTTGTTGATTTTCCATGATCTTTTCTCACCTGCGGTTAGACATAATAATGTAGTGAGACCAGGCTTTGATACCAATTGAAAGTGAAAAAGGAGGGAGGGATGAATTGAAGTTTCTTCCTTATTTTAATTTTAAAAATGTTTGATCAGATAATCAATTAGCTTAAGTAATAGCCGACTAAAGAAAATATAACAGTTTGTAAAAATTAAAGTGCGTAAAAGGAAAATTCAACACCTGATGTTTTTATACTGGTTTAGATTCAATGTGAATCCTAGATCCAGTCCCCTTGGGTTGCAAGAGATATCTCTTCAAACCTTCGAAAAAGATGGTTAAAAGAAATAAGAACTTAAACTAGTACTCTTAATATTTTTTTCTTTTTCTTTTTCTTTGATACAATCCTGTCTTTCAAATTTTTCTTCTTTTATTTCTCTTTTTCTTTTTCATAGTAAAACTAAAGATTACAATGAATTTTTCAAAGATGAAGAGTTTTGAAGATGGTCTTGGAGGCAGTAGCCTTGTATAAGCTTGAGTTATCCTAAATGCCTCTTTTTATGTAGAAGAGATGACATCCCAAGGGAGTTGATCTTTGGATTGAGGCAATTATGAGTCCTCTTTCCAAGAATAAGGTTGAAGGCTCTTGATAGAAAATTTTTCCAGATCTTCAAGATTAATATGTCCAATTATTTTTCTCGATCTGTAGATCTTTTCCTTGATTGTTTCCTTGACTCAATCCTTACTTGAATAGTTTTTCTGATAGTGTCCTTCATTTTTTGGTACAAGATTTGTTCTTTGCTAATTTGGTACTGACTTCTTCCTTCCTTTTCTAAGATTTGATCCTTGCTTGATTGGATGCTGATTTCTCCTTTTCTTTTGTCTCTTGCGGATTGAGATCTTTGATTGATTCCTGATTAGATCTTGATTTGTCCTCCACTTATCACATTGATTCTTTCCTTCTATTTCATCAGCACCGTAATGAGAATGTTGCTATTTTGCATCAAGTCATTTTGATTTCCTTTTTGATGTTGTGATTGCTGGCATCTTTTTTGGTTCCTACACATAATTATCATCAAAATAATATTAGCACTAACATACTTGTTGATAACTCAAGCAACGGGACACATAATCAACAATATCTCTCCTCATACTATCCCACTAGTAATGCTACCTCAAATCTTGATAATCTTTGCAGTACACAGAAAAATGGAGTATCTGCCTTATGAAGAATCAACTGAATCAAACCTCATACTCTAGGTACTATATAGAAGACAATCAAACTATAGAATCTATCTGATCCTATAGTGTCCAAACCACCACCATCTTGTGATACCTGATCTCTGAGAGTTACCAATGACTCATCCTCAAACTATTTGGCATGGATCTGATCAAATAGTGAAGAGTGAATCTCGACAAACGCCATTACTCACTTGGAGTCTGAAATATCTGATCTGACCACCCAGTTGGCTAAAGATTGAATATCTAGAGCCAAAGGTCACTCCTTAATAGGCAAGTAGGCTATGTTACCCATACTTTCTACATTTCGGCTCAAGGTGTCCGCTATTGTATTCGCCTTACCCGGATCGGATTGGCGAGTCAACTGAGTCAATGGTGCAATATTAGTAGAGAATTTCTCAACAAAATACTTGTAATACCTGGCCAATCCAATGAACCTTCAAACCTCTTTAATAGATGTGGGCCTAACCCAACCACAAATAGACTCTATCTTTACCAGATCAACCATGACGCTATCCTTGGACACTGTGTGTCCTAGAAATGTCACTGACCCCAACCAAACTCGCACTTTGAGAACTTGGTATAAAGTCATTGATCTATCAAAGTTTAGAGCACAATCCTCAAGTGCTTCACATGTTCATCTCTGCTCTACAAATATACCACAAAATATGTTAATAAAGGCTATGACAAAAGGGCCAAGTTAAGGCTTGAATATACGGGGTGACCAAATCTATAAAGGTAATTGCGGTGTTATAAACCAAAATGATGTCACAAGGAACTCATAATGCCCATAGCGAGTCCGAAAAGTTGTCTTAGGGATGTCTCTGCCCTAATCCTCAATGTGATATCCGGATCTCACGCAAATCTTAGAAAATAGCACCCTAGAGCTGTTTAAATAAGTCAGCAAGATGAGGCGTGAGGTAATAGTTCTTCATTATCACCTTATTCAAGTCTCCATAATCAACACACATCCGCATGGTCCTGTCTTTTATTTTAACAAATAATATATGGGAACCTTACCGGGATACACTGGGATAAATGATCCCTGATCTAGGAGACCCTAAAGTTGAGTATTGAGCTCCTTAAGCTCTACGACGGCCATCTAATAAGGTGGAATAGAAATAGGCTTATTGCTTGGCTCCAAATCTATAGCATAGTTGATATCATGCTTTGGGGGTAGGATAGGTAGGTTAGTAAGAAATACATCCATAAACACACAAACCACAGGAACTAAACCAATAGAAGGAGCCTCGCTAGCTACATCCCGGACATAGGCCAAATAGGCTAAACACTTACTAGGTACTAACATCCAGGATTGAATATAAGGGATAATCCAAATTGTGTGTGACTAAAAGACCCTTGCCACACTACCAAACGGTCTTGTAGAGATAGCCAGTTGATGTCCAAAATAGTACCAAAATCTAACATATCTAACAAAATAAGTTCAACTCGGGTATCCTGCCCCTCTAAAGTAACCACACAAAATCTGCATACCTGGTCCACTATTAATGAATCACCTACTAAGGTAAACTATTCAATAGTGATACTAATGGCTCATGATTCATACCTAGTCGGGGTGTAAAATATCTAGACATATATAAAAAGGTGGAACTCGAATCAAATAGAGCCAAAGCTAACTGCTGACATAAAAGAATCATACCTATATAAACACCACTACTTCTGTCACTTCCCTAGTTAGTGCATCATAGAGATAGCCCCAACAACCTCCCTTATGAGCATCACATCAACCACTTGACCTGCCTCGTCTGGAACCACCTTAGACACCCTGTTAATTACCCCTATGATCCTGGCCCCGGTCCTTGCCTCTGGCTAGAGATGGTGTTGCTGGATCTGACTGAGATATCTAATAATTGAAAGGCTTCGCCCTATATTAGGACAATCTTTGGACCAATGATCTAGCTTCTCACAATCATAGCATCCCTAGGAAGACCAAACTATAAACAATGACCACTATGTCCTGGAATATCTGAATCTTAGCTTCAAATGCTCTGAAACGACCCCAAAAAGTGCCCAAAAATGTGCCTCAACAGTGCCCAGAATCGTAATTTCCATATATCTCAAAATTCGTACATGATATCAAAAATCTGATATCATATTCTTGTTCAAGAGGTCAAATTGCATCAGAAGGGGGTCTAAACCCAATTTAAGAGCAATCGTAGCAAAATTTGAAAATCGTAGAAAATGCGATTTCCAGTGATGACCCGCGCCCCTAGCGCGACGCGCCAAGGGCGCACTAATGTGTTTGTTTGTACACTATTTTTCTATCTTGGTCCAATGCTTTTGGGTCTTGGGCCTAAGTGTTCCTATGCGTGAAAATACCTATACTTAGCCTTATTTCACCCTCATATCATTCAAGACGCTCCTAAATATTCTCAAAAACACTTAGACAACATTGCACCTCCAAATTTCAAGTCCCAAAACTCATCCGGATCTTAAGGTTCTCATTCAAGCTCTAATTATTCATCTCCAATCTACTTCAAGGATTCTCCAAAGTCAAGGTATGTGGGTTTCTTTCATGGGTTCCTTTCACCCATGAGACCCAAGGTTTCTTTAACCTAAAATTGCATGATTTAAGTTGATTTACTCATGGGTCATACTTATTATGAATTTCACTGTACACTATGTTGGGGTTACATGAAATTGTAATTGTTTTAGCATGTTTTGAGCTATGAATCTAAGGTCTATTGTGAGATTTGATGCAAGGTTTTAATGTATATTGCTTGAGGGTGTTACAAAGTATCTATTGATGGTTTTATATTGAACTTTCTAGCATAATTCCACTCTTGAAATGCATGATTTTACACTGGCACTTCATACCCACCAAGTGTTTGATAAATTGCCCGATTAATGTATTTTCATGAATTGAAGGCCCAATGCGTATCTTATGAGTTGAGTGACATTATGATAATAAGAGGAACTTATGTATACGATATACTCCTATATAGTGTTGGAGAGTGACCATGCCTTACTCGGGGGGTTAAGAGCTCGGGTAACCATGTCGAGGGGTTTGTACCTTTGGTACTAATCAAGTGGTTATGCCTTGATAACCGGGTCAAGGAGTTAATATCTCAATCACCAGGGGTGGTAGGGTGCGACCATCCACCAACCAATCAAGGGGTTCATACCTCAATCACCATGGGTGGTAGGATGCGATGATCCACCAACCAACCAAAGGGGTTTGTACCTTGGTAAACTATGGGTTCTATAATGATTTTCACTTTTTACACATGTATTATGTTATATGTAATCATGTTTTACTTAAGCATTGATCATACATGCCATATCGGTATTATGCTCTCTATTACTTATCATTATGCATTTCGATTATGTTGCCTATCTCTTGTTGCATTGCATCATATATACTTAGTACATTCAAATGTACTAACGCATACTCTATGCCTACATGATATCACCATGTAGGGACCGGAACCCCGCTTGATTATCCTCCTCCATGTGGTTAGTACGATATACCTCAAGCTATTTGGTGAGTCCTCCATTTCGGGGACGATGTTTATGATCTCATGCTATGTTCTAAGACTATCTTTCTTTTATGTATATATTGACTATGATGGTGAGCCCGGTTGCTTGTCTTGGCCCCCGCTAAGTATTTATGTTTTAGAGGTGTTGTTGGACATGTTTTGTATTACGCTATGAGCTTTGACTCTCTCTTGACTCCTGATCTTTATGATAGGAAAGTAGTCCCTTAGTCCCATTTATCCCCATTTACATACTATTATTGTATTTCATTGCTTCCACGACCAAGGATGTGTAATGATACGTAAGAGGCTTGCTTGGGGTCCCTTCGGGTTCCCCAAGCGTCCTGTCACGTCTATGCCCTAGGCTTGGGTCATTACAAACATGGTATTAGAGCACTAGGTTGTTAATAGTCTACGATGTCCAACACACCGCATCAATTAAAGTCCTATTCATGGCTGTGTTGTGCACCACAATTATGTATAGGAGGGTATGATACGTTTTAGGAAATGTTTCCCTTCTTCTTACTCTATGTCGTGCTATAGAAGTTAAGGCAAGTTTTTCCGCCTAACGATTGTTCATTGATGCTAGACCATGCCTAACACAAGAGAAAGAAGATCCCGCACACCCGAGGAACAACCGGTTAATGGTGAACTCTGGGATGCTCTCACTTTTCTTGCACAAGTTGTGGCTAATCAAGCCAACAAAGGGGCCCAAGCCCCTCATGCTCCTACACCGGCATCTCAGGTGAGTGACTTCATGAGGATGAATCCCCTGGAATTCTGTGGATCAAAGGTGAACGAGGACCCTTAGGAGTTCAATGATGAGGCCTACAAGATTTTGGCCATCATGTGTGTGAGGTCGGAAGATAAGGTGGAGTTGGCGGCCTACCAACTCAAAGGGGTAGCACAAATATGGTATAATCAATGGAAGGAGAGAAGGGGGTCAATAATGTGGTACTTTGGGAGGAGTTTAAGGCGGCTTTTCTTAATCGGTTCTTCCCTCTTGAGCTTAGGGAAGCTAAATTGGTGGAATTTATGAATTTGAGACAAGGTTCTATGAGTGTGAGGGTGTATGCCTCAAGTTCAACCAACTTTCAAAATATACTCCACACTTGGTGGCTGACTCAAGATCTAGAATGAATAAATTTGTGATGGGGATATTCAGCTTGGTGAGTGAAGAGTGCCGGTCCGCTATATTGATTAGTGACATGGATTTGTCCCATTTGGTGACCTACACTGAACAAATGGAGGAGGAATAGTTGAGGAAATGGAGGGGTAATGAGGCCAAGAGGGCCAACTTTGAGGGTAGGTTCCAAAGTCGAAAGGGTGACTGGTTCTTCTCATGCTTCTAATAGGGGATTTGCCAATGGCATCCCAAGGTCCCAAGGTGTCGGTGGTGTGGTTCTTAATAATGTGTGTTCAAAATTTGGTAGGCGTAATGGGGACCCATGTTTGAGAGACACAAATGCATGTTATCGATGTGGGGAAGTTGGCCACAAGAAGATTGATTGTCCTTGTAACTGCAACAACGGTAAGGAGGTCCATCCACAAGGTGCAAATGTGGTTCCTTTGGGAAGAGGTGGCCAACAAGGTGGTGCCCCAAGGCACAATCAATTTTATTCTTTGTATGGGAGGCAAGGGGTTGATGAGGTGCCCGATGTCGTCACCGGTATGTTTAAAAGTCTTTGATTTTGATGTGTATGCGTTGATTGATCCATGTGCCACTCTTTCTTTTGTTACCCCGTTTGTTGCCAAAAAGTTTCATGTTGAGCCCGAATTATTGTCTGAGTCATATGAGATGTCTACTTCTATTGGTGTATCTATTTTTGCTAGGAAGGTCTACAGAAATTGTCTCATATGCATCTTGCATAAAATATTACCTTGTGATCTTGTTGAGTTGGATATGGTTGATTTTGATGTCATTCTTGGGATAGATTGATTGCAAGCATACTATGCCTTTATTGATTGTAAAACCCGTAGGGTCAAATTCCAATTCCCAAATGAACTCGTCCTTGAGTGGGAGAGTCATGATGTGGTGGTCAAGGGTAGAGGTGGCAAATGAGTAGATTGGATTGGATTTGGATGGATTGAATATAGATTGAGCAAAAATGGATTGGATCACAATCCATCCATATAAAATATGGGTAAATATGGATTTGGTCAAATATGATTTGGATAAGAATGGTTCCAACCCACTTTATTCTCTTGAAGCCGAAAAAGATGAAATCAAAGCTAGATTGTTAATGTTCAATCCTAATCACCCCAACCTTACTCCCAAATAATTATTTTTGAGAATAATTATTTTTTCAATTTCTTCAATAGAAGTCTGGTTCTTCGGTGTACCAAAGTGTTGAGACCCCAACACAGAATCGAATAACTGAACTTTTGAAAAAAGAACATCTACACCGAACCAAAAAATCGAATTAGTTTGGTTTGATTCTACTTTTCGATTGTCCAGTATTTACGCCCACCCCAATAAAAAATTAAAAAAAGTTAAATTTTTTTTGCCCCCCGCCTCCCCTACTTACACCAACCAAAAAATCGAATTAGATTTGTTTGGTTTGCTTTTTCAATTTTTCGGTACTTATGCCCGCCCGAATAAAAAATAAAAAAATATTTTTTTACCCACCCAACCCCGACACCGAACTAAAAAATCGAATTAGTTTGGTTTGGTTCGATTTTGCAGTATTCATGCCAACCTCAATAAAAAGTACAAAAAATTTAATTCCCCCCTCCCCCAACTCCACCAATATACCAAACTGAAAAACCGAATTTGTTTGGTTTGGTTTGATTTTTCGATATTTATGCCCGCTCTAATGAAAAATAAAAAAAAGTTAATTCCCCCCTCCCCCAACCCCGACTCTGAATTGGAAAATCAAATTAGTTTGGTTTGGTTCAATTTTTTATTTTTTCATATTTATGTCTGCCCCAATAAAAATTTTTAAAAAGATAATTTTTTTTGCCCCCCACCCCACCCCGACACTGAACCGAAAAATCGAATTAGTTTGGTTCGATTCAATTTTTCGATTTTTCAATATTTATGCCCGTTCCAATAAAAAATAAAAAACTTCCCCCTCGACACCGAACTGAAAAATCAAATTAGTTTTGTTTGATTCGATTTTATGATATTTATGCCTGCCCTAATAAAATATAAAAAAATCTTTTTGGCCCCCACCTCGACACCAAATTGAAAAATCAAATTAGTTTGATTTGGTTCAATTTTTTAATTTTGCGATACTTATGTCTATCCCAATAAAAAAATCGTTGATTTACCCACCCCCCCCCCCCCACCCCACCCCCCTCCCCCCCTCCCCACAAACTCCCACACAACAAGCCGAGCC
>JAPFFP010021023.1:0-16429 GCA_026153255.1 Solanum medicagineum
ATTCATGTGTGTCTCTCGGATGGTTGCGTGAGCCTATAGTGGCCGGAGAGATCTATAAAGGTTGCCCTATGTTATTATTGCATAGAGCCTTGTCTTGTGATATGTTTTGGACTTAGCTTGATGGTTTGGAGGTCTTAGGGTAGTTTTGGCTACTTGCATAGCATGCTTTCGATGAGTGTAGAACCCGTATGTTTTTCATGTGATGATTAAGGATGGTCGATCTATTTGGTCAACTACAATGGGTTAGCCACTTCTCTAAGGTTTATTTGAGGTTCGGGTTTTGTTCTCTATTGAGGATGAGGGTAGGTGATATCCCTAAATGCAGTTTTGAACTAGGAATGACCATTTTTATTATTGGTGAAGTTGTTTGGTTGGCTTATGCACTGGTAGTGTTGTGGGTTTCTTGAATAGTGTCTTAAAACCCTAACGTGATATGTTTGTGGTAGTCTTTAGTGATGAGGTATTTATTTGTTTAGAGCTTGTGAATCATTTGTGGTAATGTTCCAATTCTTAGAGGATGATAGATTGCTTGCTAAATATGATAGGTGTGCATTATGGACAGCAAGAAGGTGGTTAGAATTCTTTAAGGATTATGAAATGAGTGTGAATTATTTTTCCCTGGTAACGCTAATGTTGTGGCCGGTGCTCTAGGTAACCTAGCATGTGTTGCTGATGGTGACAAGGAGGAGACTAGTGGGGTCCATCGGTTGGTTAGATTGGAAGTTAGGTTGAGGGATGTTGAGCATGGTGGTGTAGCATTCTTGTTGGTTCTAAATATTCTTTGGTTAAGAGGTCAAGATTAAGCAAGGCCTTGATTCCACCTTATTAGAGTTGGAAGTTTTGGGTGGAAAGATGGTAGAGACGAGGTAGTCTTCCAAGGGGGAGATGGTTGTTTGTGGCGACAAGTGGAATAGGTGTGGTTAAGGTTGACAAATGAGTTATGGTTGTAAGTCCTAATAGGATGAAGCGAAAAGTTTGTAATGTTGCATATGTTTGGGGAATGCCTATGGATAGGGTTTGGTTAGTCTGGTTGTTCATGCTTCTACATTGATAGGACATGTTGGTGACTATAGTGCTATAACACTCTTTGATATTGTGGGTGATATGGAGGACAACATGGCTTAGAGGAAGGTCCCGATGGGGTTGTTGGATGAATGAGTGGAGATGTTGATTAATGAGGATGTGGTGTTCTTTAAAGCCCTCTTGAAAGGACCACCAAGTCAAAGGTGTCTCCAAGGAAGCCGAAGCGGTCTTATGGGAGCCATATTCCTACCTCATTCACTCTAGTCAAGCCTAAGGTAGTGACTAAGTCCTTCATGTGATTCCAAGTGCTATGTTTCAGCCCCTATGTAATTCATATGCATTCATGTTTAAGTTGGCAAGTTTATGATGATGTCACACTTATGTTGAGATTTTGAAAATAGTATTTTAAATATAATGTTGCATTGTTAATGGGGCTGATTTTTTTATGATCACCCTTGTCTAGTACATTTCTTTTACATTCTTTGACGAATGTTCCTAAGGGGGATATATTGAAACGACCCTAAAAAGTGGCTGAAAATGTGTCTTGGAAGTGCCCAGAATTGTAATTTCCATATATCTAAACATCCATTCGTTATTTTGAAAATCTGACTTCATATTCTGATTAATGGGGTAAAATTGAGTGGGAAATAGGTCTAACCTGAATTTCAGAGCAACCATGTCAAAATCAAAAAATCGCAAAAATGCGATTTAGGAGGGTCAACGTTAAAGGGGCATATCTCTTAGCACACAAGGAGATGAGTGGCCCACAACCTACAACATTAAATATCTTTGAATTAGCTTTCCAACGCACTTAGTTTCACCTCGTTACGAGTTCGAATGATGAATTTATGCCAGTTTTCATAGAATTCCTATGTCTAGAAATGCAAATTCCAGTCAATAATCCGTGTCGCAGAAGCAACGAGGAGCAATGTTATTTTTGTCATATTTTTTTAGACTTCGGCCAAAAACTTTCAAGTCTCGGGTCTAAGGGTTCCCATACTTGAAAATACCTATACTTAGCCTTATTTCACCCTTATATCATCCTTAACATTCGCAAATATCCTCTCAAATACTTAGACTCATATTTCACCCTAACTTCAAGTCACAAAACTCAAGACTAATCATAAGGACTTCATCAAGGTTCTCTTTCAAGCTTCAAGTCTCCATCTGCAATCTTCGCCAAGCTCATCTCTAAAGCTAAGGTATATCACTTTCAATCATTGGGTTCTTCCAACTATGGTGCCCTTATCTTCTTTCACTCAAAATTGCATGATTTAAAATTGATTTATAAATGAATCTTGCATATTATGAAATTCACTGCCACTATGTTAAAGCTATGTAAAGTTGTGACCATTTTGCTATGTTTTTGAGCTATAAGTCATGGATCTTTTGTAGAATTTGATGAGTATTTTTGATGTATATTGATTGAGGGTGTTGCAAGGTGTTTATTGATGGTTTTAAGAAGTATTTTCTTTCATGATTTCATCTTTATATTTCATGATTTTATACTAGCATTACACACCCTCTAAGTGTTTGATAAAATGTCCGGTTATGGTTTCTTATGGAATTGAAGATCCAAAGTATGAGATACGATATGATTGCCTATATGATGATGAAATGGGCTTATGTATATGATAAATTCAATATAAAGTGTTGCATTAGACCATGCCAATCCGAGGGCACTAAGAACTCGGATAACCTAGATGGGGGTTTGTACTCATCAACGCAGTGAAGGGTTTGTACTTCTCCTCCAGGGTGATAGGGTAGCATCCACCAACCTACTGAAGGTTTTGTACTTCTCTGCTAGTGATGGGGTGGCATCATCACTAACCTAGATGGGGGTTTGTATTCATCAACCTAGTTAAGGGTTTATACTTCTCCATCGGGATGACAGGGCAGCATCCTCACTAATCTAGGGAGGGGCTCGTACCTCGCCACATAAGTGATGGGGAGACATCATCACCAACTTACCAAGTAGTTTGTACTTTGAAAATCTATCTTGGTCTCCTTCACATATGATATCTTATATGAGTATGAGTTACCTAAACATGTTTTACTTGAGCACTGCTTATTCATGCCATATTGTTATATGATGTCTATTGCCTGTTGTTATGGTTTTTGACTATGATGCCTATCTCTTGTTGCATTGCATCCAACATACATAATACATTCAAACGTACTAATGCATACTCTATGCCTACATGATGTTATCATATAGGAACCGGAGCTCCTATTGATTCTTCTTGTGGCTAGACGGATTGTTCAAGTTAGCCTTTGGTGAGTACTCCATTCCGGGGATAATGATAATTCTCTTCTACTGTGTATTAAGATTCCCTTTACTTTATTGTCAACTTATGACTATGAGGGTGAGCCTGGTTGCTTATCTTGGCCCCCGCTCTTATCTATGTTGTAGAGGTGTTGTTGGACATATGGTGTAATCATACTATAAGCGTTGACTCTCTTGCTTATTGTTGTTATGGTATCAAATATGTTACTTAGTCCCTTTTTTCCCCTTTTATATATCTTCTCTTATTGTCCTTTTAATTTTTCCGCGACCAAGGATGTGTAATGGTATGCAAAGAGGCTCGTTTAGGGTTCCTTCAAGTTTTCCATTGTCGGTCACAACTAGGCCCTATGTCCGGGTTGTGACATTTCTTTTCTTAAAAATTGCATGATATAGAGTTGATTTACTCATGGGTCTTATCAATTATAAAATTCAATGCACACTATCTTGGTTTGGTGAAATTGTGACTGTCTTACTATGTTTTAGGCTATGAATCTAAGGTCTATTGGGGATTTGATGAAGGGTTTTGATGTATATTACTTGAGGGTGTCTCCAAGTATCTCTTGATAGTTTTACACTTAATTTTCTGGCATGATTTCACTTTTGAATTGCATGATTTTACATTAGCACTACACACCCTCTGAGTGTTTGATAAAATATCCTTTTAGGGTTCTTGAGGAATTGATGATTCAATGCATGTCTTATGAGTTGAATGACTATACGATGATGAAATTATGACAAAAGGAATGCATATATGTGTGTTTAATTCATGTAAGGCTCCTATGGTATTGCAAGTGAATTGTTGGGCTTTTATGTTGTTATGTTCTTCGGAATTGTTGATGAGCTATTAAGTTGTTATGCTAAGGTTTATGATCTTTTAAATGTTGAATTCTACTAGAAGGGGTTATAAACTATGTTATATGCTTTTCCCTCTAGTGTAAGGCCAATTCCTACATGTACGGGTTATGAACTACGTCGAACACCTTACCCTCATGTATGTATTAATGCTACTCATTTACTCATATCCACACGCAGGGGTTATGAACTAAGTTGTACTCCTTACCCTCTTATTTGGATTGAGGTTATGCAATATACACATGTAGGGGTTATGACTTATACTACCTTTACTTTTATGTGCTATTCACATACTAATTTTTACATGTAGGGGTTATGAACTATGATCTACTCCTTATCCTCGTGTGTGATTTGGGATTATGTAATATACTCATATGAAGGGGTTATGAACTATATGGAATGCCTCACGCTCATAAGCTCACATAAAAGGGTTATGACCTATGTTATCTCCCTACCCTCATGTGCTACTTATTATCTCTTGTCTACATTAGGGGTTATGAACTATGTTTTCTCTTTACCCTCATGTACTACTCATTACCTACTAGAAGGAGTTATGACTCATGCTATATTCCTCAAACTATAGCCCAAAGTATTTGGATGATCTAAGCATGTCACCTTGTTATGTTAAACGAGGTATGTAAGTAAGGTTATTTTCAAGCGTGTTTTACAAAAAGCATTTCCATGCATGCCATATTGCCATTATGATATCTATTGCTCATGATTATGCATGTTTATTATGTTTCCTATCTCTTGTTGCATTGCATCCCGCATACTTAGTACAACCCAATGTACTAATGCATAATCTATGCCTACATGATATCACCATGTAGGAACTGGATCCCCGCTTGAGCATCTCCACCCATTTGGCTAATACAGTTTCACTCAAGCTCTTTGCTGAGTCCTCCATTCCAGGGAAGTTACTTATGATCTTTTGCTATGTATTAAACTTTATTTTTTAATATATACTTTGACTATGAGGGTGAGCCCGGTTGCTTGTATTTGCCCCCGCGAAGTATTTATTTTTATAAGTGTTATTGGATATGTTATGTATCTATGTTATGAGCTTTGAGTCTATTGACTCTTGATGTTTATGATATTGAATTTTACCCTTAGTTCCAAGTCCCCTTGTTCACGTTTTTCTCTTATTATAATTATAATTGCTTCTGCGACCAAGGGTGTGTAATGATATGCTATGAGGCTTATTTGGGGTTCCTTATTCGTCTGTCACGTCTAAGCCCTGAGATTGGGTCATGACAGACAATTTCTATAACCATTTCTTTTACCCTATTCAGCATTCTGCACTCTTTCTCTTTGATAATAACAACCTCGATTGTCTCTATATGCACCATCACGGTTATAGTTACGACCTTGATTTCTGGAACCTTGCCTCTTATAGTTCGAATTGGGCCATTGCAGGTTGTCCCGAAAACCCACAGCTTGGTGGCTCACAAAGCAAGCATCTTCATCAAAGAATGGTTCTTCATACACCGGAGCCTTAGGAAATTCATGAGTCAACGTTTGAATACTGGCTTGATTTTGCTTTAAAACTAAGTCCATGCTTGTGCGAAGTTGAGCAAGTTGTTGAATAATCTCCTCATTGAACTTAGCTTGCTCATTATTGGTGTTTACCACACAAGAAGTCCTTATAGCACCTCTTTCTCTTTAACCCCATGCTCTATTGGTTTTTACCACTTGCTCCATTCTTTCGGCGATCAATGGAAAACGTTTGTCAAGAAACATGCCTTCCATGATTGTGTCCGCACATGCTTGACTATTCTCGTCATGTGCCTGAAAGAAAATCTCAACCAAGGCATCATCAAAAATCTTATGATCAGGGACCATCCTCAAGAATTTGCTGAATGTTTCCCCTGTAGTACTAATAGAGTTACTGGGCAATTGCTCAAAATTGTTTATTTGATCTTTAAGTTGAATCTTCTTTTACCTTGGGAAATATCTCTCTAAAAACACTCTCTAAAGCTCTTCCCAGCTTGTTATTGTAAAGCTCAAACAACCAAACATCGGCATTACTAGTTAGTGACAATGGGAACACCAATAAACAAACTGCATCAATAAAATAATTTTTTGTCCCGATGACACTTTTACAGGCAAAGATGACATTATGGAGGTGATGGTAGGGATCCTATGAAGGCAGCCTTGTGAAGAAACCACGGATCTGGAGCATCTGGAGTTATCAACTCGATACCATGTACTTAGCGTCTACCAGTAATGGAGGCAACACTATAGCACCGGTACCATCCATGGCCATAGGGTTCAAGCGATATTAATTCCAACCATAAGCATTTTTATTGAAGTCCCTAAGTTGTGGCCTGTTGTCCCATGGGAGTAGATTCTCCTCCCTTCCTACATCATCATCATTTACATACATCTCTTCCTCAACTGCAATATCCTCATTCACCTGAGCCATTCTCCTAAAGAATAAATGGATCTCTAAATTGACCGAAGCTAAGGGATTGCCTTGGATACTTTGTGTTGGGAATACAACCTAATATACCCTACAAATAAAATCAGACAACGAAAGTACAAACAAAAGTAAAATACAAGTGAATCCAAAAATTAACACTTGAACTAACTAATAGTGAAATGAAGTCAAGAACCTAGCCATATTCCTCAACAATGGCGCCATAATTTTTTATGTTCATGCTCCAATAACAAAGAGGCTACAGTCAGCAATAAATCTAACAAGAGATTACGGTCGAATCCATAGGGAATACGGGGCTTGATGATAGAGATCCACTACCAATCATTTCAAGCATCGATTACTAAAATCTCTAATTGGGGGAGGGGGGAGGGTTGTGATTCAAGAAAAAAAATAAAAAAAAACACTAAACTAATTATGAGGCAAGACACTCAAATTTAGGGACAATTTTGAAATTGTGTTCTCCATGATTCGTTGACTCAATTAATCTTGACAACATAACCCTAATTGGAAATTCGCATATAGGATAGTAACTTAGGTTCTTCTAGCCCTGTTATGAAGGTGAAAGTCAAATTTCGACATGGTGTGCCAACTAACCATTACCTATTGTCCCAGTCCACCTCCCCATGGTTAGGTTTGGTTGATTAGACGAGAACACATCAATCGAATCTTATCGTCTACTTCTCGTTTCCTATTCAACACTACCTTTGTTGGGATCGTGATAATAGGCAGGGTTTGGTGTTGGCCCACCACTAAACATCAATCAAAATGAAGTAAAATAAACAATACATGTAAAACCCCAATCAAAGAAGTGCAACAAGTGTAGGTTATTTTGAGTCAATTACTCATGATTCGTATAACCCCAAGTTGTGGATGCTTAGCTACTCATGGCTAAGGCAAAATCAACAACAATGAAAATAGATGACACAATTAAGAGTTTACCTAAAACTATGAAGAACAAGAACGCCTCTAGTTGCAAACCATAGGCTTAGACTAATGGAAAATGAGTACAATGTGATTTTTGCAATCCCCAAAAGTGGGTCTTCAAATAAAAAATGGAAATCTACAATAAACCCTAGAAAAACCCTTAGAATATTTAAGAGAGAATATTCAAGGTGTTCTACCAAATATTAAAGTCTGAAATCTAACAAAAGTCTCCTTCTAAAACTATATCATTAAGTATTTATACTATTTACAAATAGAAAAGACAGCTAGCAGTAGGTATGTAGCACAGGTACGACTTGTAGGGTGACCTACGAGTCGTAGTCGAGGTCTCATAGTCAGCATTTGACATTTTGGGCTTGACCGTTACGACCCACTGTTACGAGTCATTACTTGGGCTACAACTCAGATGCTCTTCATATAGTCTACGCCTTCAGTTCTTGGTCCAAACTTTTAGCTCACAATTTCTTGCAACGATCTTGCCTATAAGAGTAGTAGTAAGACCTGCGACTCGTAGAGTGGCCTCTTAGGACTGACCTCTACTTAGCAGATTCTTGATTTTGCTCATTGTTCCTTACTATGAGAGCACCTTACAACTCGTAGCTTGGGCTATGACTGGTAGGACGACTCGTAGGTCCTGAACTTAAGCAAAATCCACAATTTTCTTCCAAAATCATGCCAAACTATCTTTTCTGCAATAACAAGATAGAAACACATAAAAACCGCAAAAAGTCGCATTAAGACTTGCAAAATTCCTTGTTTTACGTACCAAATGTGCTGCATTTTGATAACACATCAAAGAGCATTGAACCAACTGTGCCTTGGGGCACCACCTTGTTCGCCTCCTCTACCTAAAGAAATCGCATTAACACATCGGTCTTGTGGACAAACATATTTACGCTTGTTTTGATTCCGAGGACCATCAGCCTTCTTATGACCCACTTATCCACAACTATAGCAAGCATTAGTGTCCCTCAAGCATGGGCCATCATGGCCTCTACCACATCTTATGCACATAGGTCTAGGCACCATACCACTACCTCCTAAAGGGGTAGTCATTAACAAATCTCCAACTAGGAACATGAAAAGACCCTTCGCCTTAGTGAAACTAGCCACCCTTGCGAGTTTGAACTTAACCTCAAAATGGACCCTCTTGGCCTCATTACCCTCCTCTTTCTCATCTTATCCCCCTCTAATTGTTCAACATAGTTCAAAGGCAAGACAAGTCCATGTCACCTATCAACATGGCGGCAAGACATTCTCCATTCACCAAATAAGATACAACCATCAAAAACTTGTTCATCCTAGACCCGGGGTCGACAACCAAGTGTGGAGCATATTTAGAGAGTTAGTTGAAATTGAGAGCATACTCCCTTGCACTCATATATCCTTGCTTCAAATTCATGAACTCCATCATTTTAGCCTCCCTATACTCATAGGGGAAGAAACGGTTGAGAAATGCCACTTTAAACTCTACCAATAGAACCACATTGTTGTTCCTCTTTTCCTCATTCCATTGAGTATACCATAATTGAACCACTCCCTTGAGTTGGTAAGCTGCCAAATCGGCCTTCTCCTTCGACCTAATGCCCATAATAGCCATCACCTTGTACACCTCATCAACAAATTCTTGTGGGTCCTCATCCACTTTAGACCCATAGAACTCTGGTGGGTTTATCCTCATAAACTCCTTACCTAATATGCCAGAGTAGGAGAATGAGGGGCTTGGGCCCCTTGATTGACATTATTAGCCATGGCTTGAGCTACCAAGATGAGAGCATCCCGGAGCTCTCCATGAGCTGGTTGTTCCTCGGGTGTGCGAGCTCTTCTTCTTCTTGTGTTAGACATGATCTAATAATTGCAAAGAACATTCTTTAGAGGGGAAACCTTACCTAACTTCTATAGCACAATATAGATCATGAAGAAGGGAAACATTTCCTAAAATGCCTCATAGCCTCTTTCTCATAGTTGTGATGCACAACACAACCATGAACAAGACTCTAATCGATGGGGTATGTTGGATGTCAAGGACCATTAACAACCTAGTGCTTTGACAACAAGTTTTTCATGACCCAAGCCTAAGGCCTAGACGTTACACAGTGAATGGGAAACCTGAAGGAACCCTAATCAAGCCTCTTAACATGTCATTACACATCCTTGATCATAGAAGCAATTAAACAGCAATAAGAAAATAGAAATAAGGCCAAAGTGACTAAGGGAAGTCTTTCATAATAGAAACCATCAAGAGAGTGAATGCTCAAGCATAATACATAACTTGTCCAATAGTACGTCTAAACATAAAATGGAGCAGGGGCAAAGACAACTTTTCGAGCTCACCATCATAGACAAAAGCATACAAATAGGTAAAGAGAGTCTTTACATAACATAAGAACAAGAGATATCATCCCCAGAGTCGAGGACTCACCAAACTTGTTTTGAAAGATAGTACTAGCCACTGGAAGGATGAGGATGATCGTGAGGTGCTCCAATTCCTACATGGTAACATCATGTAGGCATAGAGTATACATTAGTACATTTGAATGTACTAAGTATGTAGGATGCAATGCAACAAAAGATAGGCAATATAGGCACAATACAACATCATAAGCAATGGATATCATAATAGCAATATGACATGTATGAATGATGATTGATTTAAAACATGCTTACATAAAGCATATTACATATGTAAGAAGAGACCCAATATTATGATGGATTGTCACACCCTACCATCCATGGTGATTGAGGTATCAAACCCTAAATTGCTTGATGGTTGTCTCACCCTACCATCTATGGTAATTAAGGTATCAAACCCTCAATTAGTTGATGGTTGTCTCACCCTACCATCCATAGTGATTGAGCTATTAACCTTTCAATTGGTTGATGGTTGTCTCACGCTACCATTGATGGTGATTGAGGTATCAACCCCTCAATTAGTTGATGGTTGTCTCATCGTACCATCCATGGCGATTGAGGCATCTCCTGCTAACCTAGGCATGGTCAACTTACAATACTATACATACTTTTCATGGAAATAACTCATAGAAACATTCCTTTCATCATCATAAAGTCATTCAATTCATAGGTCACACAATATGTCTACAATAGGTTAAGAATCCAAAACTAGACATTTTATTAAACACTTGGTGGGTGTGTAATGCTAGTATAAAACCATGTAATATACATCAAAAACCTCATCACATATACATCATATACATGGTAATACCCTCATATAATACTTGGTAACATCCTCATAAAATATACATAAAAATCCTTCATCTAATCTCAAGATAGATTATAGATTAATAGCTGAAAACATGCTTAAATACACACACTTTCATGAAACCCCAATTTAGTTCATAGTCAAATTCATAGTAAGTAAAACCCATAAGTAAATCAACTTAGAAATAAGAAATTTATGCAAAATGGAAGCTTGGACACCATGGTCGAAAGGACCCAATGGTTGAAACCCACATACCTTTTAACTTTGGAGATTTTTTTAAGAAGAGTTGAATGGAGACTTGATGCTTGAATGAAATCATTAGATCCAGAATGATATTTAGCACTTGAATTTTGAGTAAAATATTTGTCTAATGTTTGAGAGTATTGGGAAATGTCTTGTATGTTAGGGTGTTGAAATATGTCTAAGTACAGATAGTTTTACGTATGGGACAGCTTAGGTACAACACCCCAAAGTCTTGGATCGAGATAAACAAACTAGCACGAAATAACAATGGTCCGCGACGGTTGTGCGTCTCGGTAACATCGCGGATCAACACTGGATTTCCAAATTTTGGAATTTCAACTTTTGATACAATTGCTCTAAGATCGAGGCTAGACCCACTTCCCATTAATTTTTTCCCCTGAAAAAGAATATGAAGTCAAATTTTCAATATCATGCACAAATTTTGAGATATATGAAAATTACGATTTTGGGAACTTTCGAGGCACATTTTCGGGAACTTTTTGGGATCGTTTCACATACCTCAACTTTGGAGATTCCTTTGATGTTGATTGGAATAATAACTTGAAGCTTGAATGAATTCCTTAAGATCCTGAATGAGTTTGTACACTTATATTTGAGTAAAATATTTAGATAAGTGTTACAGAGGGTTTTGGAGAATGACTTGAATGATATGAGGTTCAAAGATGACTAAGCATAGGTACTTTTATGCATAGGAAGGCTTAGGCCGAAGAACCAAAGGCCTTGGATCGAATAGGAAAATTGAAGCAATTTTAACACTGGTCTATGCCCTGGCCGCGTCACAACAAAGGCGCGAATCGTCTCTAGAAATCACAAATTTTGAAAAATCAAATTTTCATACGGTTGCTCTATATCACACCCAAAGTGCCATTAAGGCGGACCAGCACTAGTTGCCAATAAGGGCCGGGAGAACCAAACTGTATCTATGCGCTTTCTGTAAATATTATAAGGGATTTATACATTCAACATGCCTTTAAGAAAGTAAATAGTAATAACAAGCCAAAAGGAAATGCATATGCCCAGGCCGTTGGGGCCATGGTGTCTAATGTACAAGACATGACCATACTTTAATTTACATAGTCTTCAAAGGCTCTACATAAGGAAAAGTATCTGATAAGGGTCGGGACATACCCCGCCTCAACTAACTATACACTACAAAAATATAAACTCTAGAAACACAAAGCTCCGAAGCAACTTGGAGCTTGGTAACAACAGCTAGATATCCTGTACTCCGATTAGGGAGATCTACTAGCACCTGTATCTACAGCATGAAATGCACGTCCCCTGTAAGGGACGTCCGTACAAGATAATGTACTGAATATGTAAGGCAAGAAATGCTTTATATGAAGTAACTACTAAAATTGAACTATACACTAGTGTAGGATAAGAGATCACCTTTAGTTATACTATGGGATCATGTACTTAATGTTCTTTTTATTATTTTACCTTTACTGTATAATCTGTGCACAGCATGCAATACAAATGACCAGCTAATTAGTGGTAAATCTATATCAGGATCGGCCCTGGCTAGGCTTTTCCTTTCACTCCCCTTGGGCTACCCCTTGATAGGATCGACTCTGGCTAGGTGATTATTCCGCCCCTTGGGTTACCACCTATCAACAAGCAATATACTTTATCTTTCAATTACTTTTGAGATGATGCTTTTGGTGGTCATAGTATTGGAGCTTTAGGACTGTAGATACAACATATGACATGTAAATAATCAAAAAATGCAACACCATAATGAATGGAGTAGGTTACACAAATAATGAAATGCATAGGAGGTAGAATGACACATGAACTTTATTTAGTAGAACGAAGTCGTGTATCTTTGTATCAAAGTATGTATGCATATTTGAAGGTGACTATGTATTGGAGAATTTGAACATGTGAAAGAGTTGAGACACGGTTAATAGTTGTGCCGGAGTTGGTAAGTGCCTTTATGTGCAAAGGAGGGATCTATGTTTCATGCCAAATAATACGAAATCAAGTAGCCTTACGTACCTCGTTGTATGACCTCGCTACTACCTTGGAGTGATCGCTTTTTCCCTCAAATGTTTATATATAATATATTAGGAAATAAGACTAGTATTAGCAGCAAAGAAACAATTTTTGGCAGCCTAACATCATAAAAACGAACACCCGGGCAGCAAGTTTATAATTAGTGACCCAAAGACATTCCTTCAACCTTTTCACTTATAATCGTATTTTCTAACAAACATTCTTTTGTACATGTCATATACATCTTGTTTTAGACCCTTAATAGTCTTACAACAGTTCACAAGGTACAAGACATAACAATTCTATGCAACATACAAATAGGCGGCATAACGTTACATCCCTTCACTATGTTTCGATGTCGATAGTTCCAAACCTGTTCCAACTTTAACCAAATAGTCCCTACCATGTATACACATAAAAACAGTGCTACAATAGTTCAAAAATAGTCATCAAATAGGTGGAGGATGTGAGACCATAGTCCTCAATCAATCAACCTATAAGTTCCTATTACGAGCGCAATTTATCACACAAGAACTAACTTTTGTGGACTGTAAAAATGGTGCAGCAACTTTTATACATCATTATAGAACCAATAATCATTAAGAACATTAGCCACTCTTCATACTCAATCCAACCAAAAAGAGAAAAGCTTCAAAATAAACAAGAAAAATGTACAATAACTTTTGGAACACATGCTGTCCAACAATTTCAGCATAAACATAACCAACATATTCTCTTGTTATTCATAAGAAAAACATACTAACCACATAAGTAAACTTACTTACCATTACCTTTAAGGTGTAGGGCTTCTCCAAGAACCCTAAAAGTCTCCTTGTGGATGGTTTGCAAGGTTAAGAAAGTGTAGAGAGAAAGCTTATGAAAGCTAATTTTTTTTCCAAGAATGACTTAAAGGTGCTACTTATAAGCCTTTTTAAAGGATCTTTCGACTGAATTTCTTGTGTATTTTAAGCCTCATATTATCAAGGCGGTGATACAGCAGCTTAACCCATTCACTTGGGCCTAATTGGGTCTCAAAATTGGCGAGCCTTTGCTGCCCATTTTCCTAATTTCTCTTCACTTAGTTTGGGCTCAAATAGTCAAGTGGGTTGTGATGTAGTTGGGCCCTTTTTATATTATCCTAGGGCTGAAAATAAAGTCAATTTATGATGCTAAAACGTGGGATATAGTTACATCCTTATATGGACTTCATCCATAATTGGACTTGGACAAATTTGACATTGGGCCTCGTCTCTGTTTAGCTAGCAAATTTAAACTAAGCAAGTAGGTGACTCACCTGCTAGCTTCCTAAGTCCTATAGGAACCTCACTTCTATCATCTCATTTAAGGTCGGGATCTCCTCAATTTTACGTAAAACTTTTTACACTCGACCCTCTTAAGCGTTAGACATACATATCGCCCTCTAATTTGAGGTCAACCAATGTTAAAAATTGGCGCTTATTTAAAAAGCCATATCATGTTTAATTTGCATAGTACTAGTGTTGTAAGATGTGGGTTGTTACATCCTCCCCCCATTAAGAACATTTGTCCTCGAAGGTTAGCACAATTGGATAGCTTAACAAAGTTTAAACCTTTACTTATACAAACATTTTGCAACACAGTAAGTATTTAATCACACGTACCTATTAGTGTCCCAATTTTGCATGTTGGACTTCCAATTTAGCTTCAAATTATTAAGGGTATTTTGATTTCATCGCGTACTCAGCCTCCCATGTTATTTCTTCTGCTTGCTGGTTCTGCAAAGTACTTTTACTGAAGCTATTTCTTTATTCCTTAGCTTCTTAACTTGATGATCCAGAATAACAATAGGTACCTCTTCATATGTGAGATCTTCTGTAACGTCCACGTCTTCAATAGGAGCGATACGGGATGGTTCAACTATGCATTTTCGAAGCATTGAGACATGAAAAACTAGATGAACCATTGAAAGCTTTTGGGGTAGCTCTAGTTCATATGCAGCCTGCCCAAACTTCTTAATAATTTTATATGGCTCTATTTAACGTGGGCTCAGTTTTTCCTTTCTTACCAAATCTCATAACCCCTTTCATTAGAGACACTTTTAGAAATACCCAATCCCCTACTGAGAATTCCATTCCTCTCTTTCTAGAATTCGCATATGATTTGTGATGACTTTGGGCTGTTTCTAGCCGCTGTTGTATTACCGTAACCTTTTCCATGGCTTGTTGTACTAGATCTGGCCCAAGCAAGGTGGTTTCACCAACTTCAAACCATCCAATTGGCGATCTACATTTCCTTTCATACAAAGCATCATAAGGTTCCATCTTGATACTTGTGTTGTAGCTATTATTATAGGCAAATTTAATAATTGCCAAATGGTCAACCCAATTACCTTTAAAGTCCAATGCACAAGCTTGTAACATATCTTCAAGTGTATGAATGGTGCGTTATTCTTGAACGTCTGCTTGAGGGTGGAATGATGTACTCAAATTCACTTGTGTCCCTAAACTTCTTTGGAAGGACTTCAAAACTTTGCAGTGAATTGAGCCCCCCGATCGGAGATAATGGAGATTAGGACTCCATGTAGCCTGACTATCTCTTTTAGGTATCGCTTGGCATACTCTTCAGCTTGGCATACTCTATGCATTGCATATAACCTCCTGCCTTTTAATGTTCTACTTTCACTTTTTGGCAATTTGGACATTAAGACACAAATTTTGCAAGGTCCTTTTTCATGCCTCCCTACAAAAACATTCCCTTCAAGTCATGATACATCTTAGTTGCTCCTGCATGGATGAAATATCGAGAATAATGGGCTTCTTCCATTACCCTCTTTTTTAATACATCAATATTAGGCACACATAATATATTTTGGTTGTAAAGTACTCCATTTTGTGTAAGGTCAAAGCCCTTTATCGTACCCTGACTTACCTTTTCCTTAAGTTTTTGTAGAATAGGATCCTTGAACTTTTTTACTTTCACCTCCATTACTAATGAAGACGCTGCTGCATTATGTACAATAACCCCTTCCTTTGGAGATTCAAGAAGGCGAACTCCCAAAATGGCTAGCTGACATAGATCCTTAGTTACGCCTTGACTTACCGCAGCTTGATCACCAGTATTCATGATTGCCTTACAACTTAGAGCATCGGCTACCACATTTGCCTTCTCCGGATGGTATAGTGTATCAACGTAATCCTTTATTAGCTTTAGCCATCTTTGCTGTCTTAAATTTATGTCTTTCTACTTAAAAATGTATTGCAAACTCTTATAATCAGTATATATGTCAACGTGAACTCCATACAAATAGTGACGCCATATTTTCAGAGCAAACACAACTGTTGCTAGCTTAAGATCATATGTTGGGTAGTTTTTCTCACATGGTCATAGTTGTGTAGATGCATAAGCAATTACCCTACCATGTTGT
>JAPFFP010021034.1:0-16429 GCA_026153255.1 Solanum medicagineum
CTCTCTCTCTCTCTCTCTCTCTCTCTCTCTCTCTCTCTCTCTCTCTCTCTCTCTCTCTCTCTCTCTCTCTCTTCATGCATGCATACATATGTATGTATTATAAAATGAGAAAAAAAAGAGGACTAGGTATAGGGTAGAATTATTTTTTAAAAAAATTAAAGATAAATTTAAATTATTATTTTTTTGAAGGGGGGTGGGGCGGAGAGGGGGAGTTGAAGTATGATTTTTTTTTAAAAAATAAAAATTTGAGGTAGCGGGATGGGGGTACAGTGACAGGAAGTAATTGTGCAACGACCCTCAAGGTCATTTTTGGAAAGCCTCTATCTATCTCTTTATAACATAAAATGAAAAAAAAAGGACTAGGTGTAGGATAGAATTATTTTTTTTTTAAAAAATAAAATAATATCTAGATTATTGTTTGGAGGGAGGGGGGAGTTGAAGTATGATTTTATTTTTTGTATAAAGAATTTTTAAAAAATTGTAAAAATTTTGAGGTAGTGGGATGGGGGTACAGTGAGAGGAAGTAGTTGTGTAATGAACCGCAAAGTCATTCTCGGAAATCCTTAGAAAATTGTTATTTTACCTTGCGATAGTTGCACTGAGTCACATTTTACTCGTTGGTGTGATTGATTTTGGAGTTTTGAAGAAAATTCGCGCAAACAGGTCAGGAAGTTAAGAACCAAGGAGATATCTTCAGTGAAGGTTCAGTGATGGCATCGACCTGTAGTAAACGCTATCTTGGAGACTGAGTCTGATATACAAATTCGTTACTCTCATCTTTTCTAGACTTCAGGTATGTCCTTTGCCTTATGTTCGATGACGAACATGATTTTTGATGATGGATGATGTAATGACCCTGAAGGTTCTTTTTGACATTTTCAGAAAAATAATTACTGTAACACCCCTCATGTTTATAGTCCTGGAAAACTGGAAGCTTAAGATTTTGCTGATGGTTTGATCCTATGAGCCAAACTACGGGTCATTCTGCATGTTCATGGGTTAGAAGCTACAAATTTCATAAACTCAAGTTTTCTGACATGAAGTTCTATGGAACTAGGTGCGGACCGTTGGACGAACCATGGCCCGTAGGAAGGGTCTCATTGACGGTTATGACAATTTTAATGGAGCGCATTTTTGATATTTCTAATTCGTCTAAGTCCTAAAATACGTCATCTTAGCTATCTCAGCTGACTTAATTGACCTAGCCCCTATAAGTTCAATTCCAAAATCATTCAAAGCCTTTAATCCTCAAATTTTTCTCAAGGGTTCTTAATATTTCTCTCTCTAAGTCAATGATTCCATTGAGGCTAGAACTTGAAGGTTTGACCAAAGTATTTCTAGATTTTTCTTCTTCAATTCTATGGATTCTACTTGAGGTATGTAGGGCTTCGGTCATGGATTAGTTTCATCCATAAAGCCCAACCCAAAAATCATTTTTTATCGAAGTTTTATAATGATTTCTTATGGGCTTTTATGCTATGATTCCCAATGAATGAAGTATGATTATTCCATGGTAATGAACCTTTCCATGCATGACTTATGATAAATTACATGATATATATGATATTCAAGCAAAAGTATGTGATTTCAAAGTATGCATGCATGATTATGACTTAATGATTTAATGTGGGTTCCTTTACTAATGATCTAAATTGATTTTAATGCATGTTTCCCTCTATTAACCTCACCCAATTGCACGATTTTGACTTAATTGTCCATGGACCCAAACGTAGCCCTAGTCTCTTATGATGAAGCTATAGATTTTATAATTATGAACTAAAATATGAAAAAACATATTTTAAATGATGATTATGGCGATGATGATGATGACGACGATGATATGATAGTGATGATGCTATGATAAAGAGGGTGATGAAAACCCTAAAGCTTATGATGATGTTAAGGTGGGAATGTCTACCCACATTTTGTTGAAAATCAAAAGAATGTGAAATATTCTTATGGCATGATGTTTCATAAAAGGTTATGATGATCATTTTAAAAGCTATGAAAGCATGGTTTTAAATGAAGTATGAACTATGTTGAAAGCTATATATATGCATATATGTATTCTGTGGGATATGACTTAGCACCGAGAGGGCTTTAGTAGATTCCATAATCCCATAACTATGTGCCAGCATAGGAATGATGTTCATATTATTATGCCTTATAGGTAGGCTATAGGATCCAATCAGCTTTAATGATGGACACTCACCATGCTAGGATAGAGCCTAAAGGGTGGGGTCAAATAATAGGTTCTCACCATTATAGGATAGAGCCTATAGGGAGAGGATCGAGTCTATCTTGACAAAGTAGACTCCTCTTTGCTTGATTAGAGGGAACATCAAGATTTCATGTAATAGTCTACATGGTCTTATATGTCAGTTATGATCTCATTCCCACATATATATGTTAAAATTATGAACGAATTTAAATGTTGTGTATCCCATGATTTTAAGCTTGCATGCTCATGCATATTTTGTCCTTATCCTAATGATTATGATTATGCGTATTGATATTATTGTGATGTCCTTTGATTCCTGACGTACCTACATACATAGTACATTTCACGTACTAATGCATACTTCCTTGCCTACATAATCTAACCATATAAGGACAAACGACGAGACGACTATTCCATTTCTTGGCTAAATTCATATTACAAACTTGAAGACTTATTAGTGAGTTCCCATGCTTCGGGACAAGCACGTTTACGATGTTCACTTTATGTTGAGACTTTATCATTTTTCTTTTGATGTATATCTTAAGGGTGATCTTGTAAGCTATGTTCTAGACCCCACGAAGATCTATGATGTAGATGCATGTTTTGGATGTTTATGGACAGGTGTGTTTTACCCTAAGGGTAAACTATGATATTCTTTCATTTATGCACTTCTGCTTGCTTATTCTCTTTTGTATGCTTGTTTTACCTCATGAATGCTTATGATATGGACACGAGGCTTGGATGTGATGCCTTCGGGTGTCACATTTGTCGTATCATGGCTAGGCCTGAGGTCCAGGTCATGACAAAAGTGGTATCAAAGCACAAGATTTGAAAGCATCCTAGGAAGTCCAACATATCGCATCTAGTAGAGTCTTGTTCATTTATGTGAAGTGAGCTACATTTATAAATACGAGGCTATGAGACGTTTCAAAAAACTTCACTTCTTTTGTGATCTATGTCATTCCTTCAAAGCTTCTATGTCCTAATGTTCATCTTTTGACCTTTTCAGAAATGGCTTCATGATATGCTCTTTTTCCTAAGGGAGGTAATGTGAATGAAGGTCAAGTTCCTCCGGTTCCTCAAGTCCCTCAGGCAGACCAAGTTTTGGTTGATGAGTATAGAGCCATAATTACTGTGTTGGCTCAAGTCATTGCTTCTCCAAAGACTCCTACCCCGACTTCAAGGATAAGAGAATTTTCTAGGATAAATCCCTCGGAGTTTCATGGTTCAAAGGTGGATGAGGATCCACAAGAGTTCAATGATGAGGTGTATAAGGTGGTGGATATTATGGGGGTGTCTTCCAAATAGAAGGCCGAATTGGCGGCTTATCAACTTAAGAGAGTTGCTCAAGTTTGTTTTACTCAATGGAAGTCTGAAAGGGTTGATGAAGGGCTTGTTGGTTGGGAGGTGTTTAAGGCTGCTTTCCTTGATTGTTTCTTCCTTGATCATTTCTTCGTTCTTAAACTAATGAAATCTAAGGTGATGGAAATCATGGACTTGAACCATAGTGGAATGAGTGTGAGGAAGTATTCCCTCAAGTTTACCAAGTTGTTCAAACTTTCTCCTTCCTTGGTGGCCGACTCAAGGGCCCGTATTAACAAATTCACTTTAGGTGTATCCGACTTGATAAAGATGGAATGCAAGGTTGCCATGGTCATTAAGGAAATGGATATGTATAGACTCATGACATATGTCAAATAAGTAGAGAGTGAGAAGTGACAAAAGATTAGAACAAGAGAGTCCAAGAGAGATCATTATGATGGCGGGTTCTCCTATAGTAAGTTCTGTGGTAGCCGATCCTACCAAGGCCAAGAGCCTTGTAAGGGTGCTTCTCAAAGGTGTGAAAAGAACAAAGGGGCTAATCTGAAGGCTCAAGATGATGTTATGAAATATGGTGTTATTCCTCCTAGGTGCCCCAAGTGTGGGAGGCTTAAGATGATGTTGCTAAATGTGGTGCTATTCCTCCTAGGTACCCCAAGTGTGGGAGGCTTAAGATGATGTTGCAAAATGTGGCGCTATTCCTTGTAGGTGCCCCAAGTGTGGGAGGAACCATGTTGGTGAATGTTTGAGAGGTTCTGGTACATGTTTTGGTTGTGGAAAGATGGGACACGGTTATATGCTTTACATGCTAGACAAGAAATTGATGAGTCTCCCAATATGGTTACGGGTATGTTAAAAGTCTTTGATCATGATGTGTATGTTTAGCTTGACCCTAATGCTAATATGTTTTTTGTTAGTCTTTATGTTTTCATAAAGTTTGATGTGTCTTCAAAAGTTTTGTTAGAACCATATTCGGTCTATACTCTTATTGATGAGTCAATCCTAGCCAAGAAAGTCTATCGACATTACCTCTTGTCAATCTTACATAAAGTGTTCCCATTTGATCTAGTCAAAATTGATATCACGGATTTTGATGTTATTCTTGGTATGAATTGGTTGCACGCATTCTATGTTTCTATTGATTGTAGGACCCATAAGGTCACATTCTAATCCCTAATCAGCCTATCCTAGAATGAAAGAGAACCAATTTCGTCTTCAAAGGAAAGTTTGGCTCTTACATTAAAGCTATGAAAATGATTTCCAAGGGCTCTCTATATCATGCTTTCCGAGTCATGGATGTTGAGTCTTATGTTCGTACTCTTAATTCGGTCCCTATAGTTAATGAGTTTCCTGATGTCTTTTCTGATGATTTTCCTGGTATTCTTTCTGTAAGGGAAATTAATGGTATTGATCTTTTGGAAAACACCCAAACTATTTCTATATCTCTATACTGCATGGCCCTGGCTCAGTTAAAAGAATTGAAGGAACAATTAAAGGATTTGCATGACAAAAGGGTTCATAAGGCCTAGTGTGTCACCATGGGGTGCTCCTGTATTGTTTATATGAAATAAGGATGACTCACTACGGATGCGTGTGGATTACCAACAATTGAATAGGATAACCATAAAAAACAAGTATCTACTTCCAAGGATCGATGACCTCTTTGATCAATTACAAGGCGCAAACTATTTCTCTAAGATTGACCTCCGGTCCGAATGTCACCAATTGAGGGTGAAGGAAGATGAAATTCCAAAAATGGTATTTAGAAATTGATATGGTCATTTTGAATTTCAAGTTATGTCATTTGGACTAACAAATGCTCATGCCGCTTTTATGGACTTGATGAATAGGGTTTTTAAGCCGTATATGGATAGTTTGTGGTGGTGTCATAGATGATATGTTGGTTTATTCACAAGATTGAATGATCATGAAGATCATTTGAGGATTGTGTTACAAACTTTGAGAGATAGACAATTCTTTGCTAAGTTTAGCAGGTGTGAATTTTGGCTAAGAAAGATGTCTTTTCTTGGTCACATTATTTCGGGTGATAGTATTAGAGTTGATCCAAATAAGATGGAGGCAGTGAAGAATTGGCCCAGACCATTGACTTCATTGATATTAGAAGCTTCTTAGGTTTGGTCGGATATTATAGAAGGTTTGTTAAGGACTTTTCCTCCATTGCTTCTCCTTTGACAAGGGTGGCCCGAAAGAAGGTAAGATTTCAATGGACTGATGAATGTGGGAGGAGTTTCCAAGTGTTGAAGAGTCATCCCACTTCGACTCCTATTTTGACATTGCCTGACAATTCAGATGGTTTTGTTATGTATTGTGACACCTCACATATAGGCTTGGATGTGTGTTGATGCAACATGAAAAGGTCATTGCCTATGTATCAAGACAATTGAAAGTGCATAAAAAGAATTATCTTATGCATGATTTGGAGTTTTTGGCCATAGTGTTTGCATTGAAGATTGGTGACATTATCTTTATGAGGTACATGTCGATATATTCACAAATCACATGAGTTTGCAATATGTGTTTAGCCAATAAGATTTAAACCTAAGACAAAGATGATGGTTGGAACTTTTGAAGCATTATGACATGAGTATGATGTATCACCCAAAAAGGCTAATGTTATGTCCGATTCATTGAGTAGAATGTCTATGTGAAGCTTGGCGCATATTGAAAATGAAAAGAAAGAAATGGTCAAAGAATTTCATCGCTTGGCTTGTTTGAGTGTGAGATTGAACAACTTGAGTAATGGTGGTGTGTAAGTCCTAATAGGACGGAATCATCTTTAATGGAGGAAGTTAAAGCAACGTAATAGCTGGATCTTATGTTGGTTGAATTAAAGAAGTTGGTGCTTGATAAGAAGATGGAAGTCTTCTTACAATGGGGAGATGGAGTGTTGCGTTACCAACGACAGTTGTGTGTGCCCAATATTAGACAGACTAAGAGAAGATACTTGATGAAGCCATAATTCCAAGTATTCTATTCATCCAGAATCCACCAAAATGTATAGAAATTTGTGAGAAATGTATTGGTGGAATGGTATGAAGAAAAGCATAGCAAAGTGTGTTATGGGGCTTGGTAATTGTCAACAAATGAAAATGGAACACCAAAGAACCGGTGGTTTGACTCAAGACATTGAGATACCTACTTGAAAATGAGAAGAAGTGAACATGGATTTCATCATGGGTTTGCCAAAGACTAGAAAGCAATTTGACTAAATATGGGTGGTTATAGATAGAATGACAAAAATAGCCCACTTTTTATCGATAAACACTTCTCATAGTGTTGAAGACTGTACTAAGGTTTACATCTAAGAATTGATGAGGCTGCATGGAGTACCATTATCGATTATATTGAATAGAGGTTCTCAATTTACTTCTATTGTTTTAAAATCGATCCAAAGAGGTCTTGGTACAAAGGTGAAGTTAAGTATCATATTTCATCCTTAAACTGATGGACAAGTTGAAAGGACAATACAAACATTGGAGGATATGTTGAGGGCTTGTGCGCTTGATTATAAGGGAAGTTGGAGTGATTACTTACCTCTTATTGAATTTACTTATAATAATAGCTTTCATTCAAGTATTGGCATGGATCTATTTGAAGCATTATATGGTACCTGTGGGGTTGTTTGAAGTTGCAGAAATGTCATTGATTGAACTAGATACCATGGAGAAGGTGAAAGTTATAAGGGAAAGGTGAACGCTGCCAAAGTCGGCAAAAGTCATATGCCGATGTTAGGAGAAGAGAACTAGAGTTTGATGAAGGTGATTGGGTATATTTGAAGGTTTCCCCACTGGAGGGAGTGATGCGTGTTTGTAAGAAAGACAAATTGAGTCCTAGATATGTAGGACCTTATAAGATAGTGAAAAGAGTTGGGAAGGTAGCTTATAAGCTAGAGTTGCCTATTGATTTAGCTATGGTTCATCTGATGTTTCATGTATCAATGATAAGGAAATGCTTGTGTGAACCTAATTCTATTTTCCAATTGAAGGATGTGTCTATCGAGGAAAAACTAACTTATGAAGAAGTACCAGTTGAGTTTTTGGACTGGTAAGTGAAGAGATTGAGAAAGAAAGAGGTTACAACCGTCGAAGTGTTATGGAGAAAACAACATGTTGAGAATGCTAAATGGGAGGCAAAGCGGACATGATGAAACAATACCCTTATCTCTTTCCTTCTATTTAAGCCTAAGATACTTAATACGATCCATTCCTTCAAATTTCTCACGAATGCATATTTCTTAATTATTTCTATGCATGCATGATCATGAAACTATTTTTGAATGATATTTGATGCATAAATTTGATGAGTTTATGAAAAGATGATTAAGTTGCATTTTGCATATATGCTGTGGTGATAATTGTGTTTCTGCTCTATCAAAACGTACTTCTGTTTCATTTGAAGATGAATTATTCCAAGGGGGAGATATTATAATACTCCTCATGTTTATAGGCCTAGAAAACTAGAAGCTTAGGATTTTGCTAATGGATTGATCCTACAAGCCACTCCATGACCCATAGAAAGAACCAAGGGTCATTGGTAGGTCCATGGGATGTGCCCAGTGAAAATAAAAAATTCTAGGTATTCTGAAAGTTGACTTATGTGTTATCAGGATGGACCGTATATGAAACCATGACCCATCAAAAGTTTTCATAGAAAGAGGCCCTGAAGGACCTAAAATTTTCTAAGTCTAAAACACTTCTATGGAAGGACTTACGACTCGTAAGTGGAACTATAGGTCGTTCTACACGTTCATGGGTTAGAAGCTACAAGTTTCAGAAACTTGACTTTTGTGACATAAAGTTCTATGGGACTAGGTACGGGCCATTGGATGAACCACGACCCGAAGGAAGGGTCTCGTGGACAGTTACAATAATTTTAATAAAGGCCATTTTTGACATTTCTAATTCTCTAAGTCCTAAACAGCGTCATTTGGCTATCCTAACTAACTTAGCCAACCTAGCCCATATAAGTTCAATTCCAAGACCATTCAAAGTGTTTAATCCTCAAATTTCTCTCAAGGGTTCTTAAGATTTCTCTATCTAAGTCAGGGATTCTAATGAGGCTACGACTGGAAGGTTTGACCAAGGTTTTTCAAGAGTTTTCTTCAATTCTAAGGATTCTACTTAAGGTATGTACGGTGTCATTCATCATTAGTTTCATCCATGAAATTCAATCCAAAATCTCTTTTTTATCAAAATTTTATGATGATTTCTTATGGTTTTTTATGTTATGATTTACAAGGCATGAATTATGATTTCCACGGTTATTGAATCTATCTATGCGTGAATTATGATGAATTATATGATATTTATGATTTTCAAGAAAAAGTATGTGATTTCAAAGTATGCATGAGTAGACTTAATGATTTGATGTGAGTTCCTTTACTAATTATCTAAATTGATTTTAGTGCATGTTTCCCTCTATGAATCTCACCGAATTGCACGATTTTAACGCAATTGTCCATGGACCCACACATAGCCCTAGTCTCTTATAACGAAATTTTGAATTTTATAACAATGAACTAAAGTATGAAATAGCATGTTTTGAATGATGATATGATAGTGATGATGCTATGATAAATAGGGTAATGAAAACCCTAAAGTTTATTGTCATACCCTGGGAGGGTACCCTAGACGTAATCGACACTCAGAGACTATTGCTAGTCCCTAAGTGAACCACTTGGCCTCATCACATTCATTAATTCATATATTTTACTAATCAGCGGAAGACGTAAGGAAGTAAATGAGCACATCTCATCTTAATCTCAAAATAATAATATAAATGGAAAGGCTAGTAGAAAGAAACTAGCTCAACAAGTCTTAATATCAACATTCGACTCTAGTCTATGAAGCCTCTATCACTATCAAGTGGTGTCAGTGACAGACCTATGACTACCTTAATCAAAATAAAAAGTATAAGTTTCTAACTCTAAAGAAAGATGAAATAAATATAATGAAACCTCTGAAGTAAGGGAGACTCACCAATTAGCTGAACGTCTCAAATCCTCAACGATGCGCTTGTTGACAATCTCCAAATCTTATGTCTACATCACGAAATGATACAGTCCCAGAGGGGGACGTCAGTACGTAAATATACTGGTATGTAAAATAGCTGAATGAAATTGAAATAGGTAGAATAATATAGAAACAACAATCAATATCAAGGATAGTAAAAATCATCATGTCAAATGTCTATCAAAAGCAAGAGTAAAGAGTAGACAAGTGACTCATCAACCAATCAACTCATCAATCAAATTAGACTCATCTAAGAGGGACTCGTCTTAAAAGAAATCAACTCATCTCATGCCATCTCAATTCATCTCAATTTATCTCATCTCGACTCAGATTACTCAGTTTGGGAACTTTCTGGGAGTTTCTCTTAACCAACAACAACCACTCATGAGCCAGGGGTTATACAACAATATGCTGAATTTGCCACAACCGTCCCGCATTTGCCAGGTATGGAACAAATATGATCCACAAGGAATCTGAACTCTGCCATCCTCTATTGATTTCAGGGATGTAAACTTGAGAGGGACCATGATATGTAATGGTTCAATCCTCTCCTACACTGGGTCGGCATAGGTAATGAGTGCAAGTAGGACTCACTCTTACTCATTTCGGTGTTGGATACTCCTCCTATGACTCAATTCTCATAAGACTCCTCGTCACCATCTCAAGTAGCCTCATGGAGGCACTCATCATCGCAATTGATCTCATGGAGATACTCATCATCTCAATTAGTCTCATGGACGCTCATCATCTCATCAACTCAAACTCAATGGATCCTCTATTATTTCAGGGACTTTAACTCATCTCAATGAACTCAATTCTCATTTAAGAACTCAAGGACTTAGATCATCAATTAGAAGAAGTTGTTTAGACAGAACTCAAGAACTCAATTATGAAGAGTCATAGGATCATCAAGCTCAATTAGCTCAACCGAATACTCACATCAAGCTCAAATAACTCAACGTCATACTCACATCAAGATCTTTATCAACATACTCAAGTTAAGGCTCTAGACTCCATCCCTAGGTTCATTCATACATGCTTTCAAAAGTTAACATATAGGGTTTATATAATATCTCATGAAAAATAATCAATTTAAGAAAACAAGTTTATGATGATCATCAACATATGAAAATACATGTAATAGATACAATTTTCAAGAAATTAATCAAGAAAGTATTTCAAGAAACAAATATGGGGACTCATGGACTCTCAACTCATCTATGACCATCTATGGGGCACAGGGAAGAACAATCCCATGTTTTCGTTTAGCCTTACATACCTGGAAAGTTGATATTACCATCAAAATTTGATGAATACTAGCTTTCTTGGAGAAAATTCTCAATCTCGGTAGTTCTTTTAGAGTGGAAGAACTTGGAAAGACATTATTCTTCTCCTTGATTCTTGAATTCTTGATTTAGAATTTTTAGAGTTCTTAACGAAGAACCCTAATTCTTGAAGAAGAAGAAGAATCAATAAATCCTTTCTTGGAATTCTTGAATTCATTTTCTTGAAACCCTTGAGGAAATCTTGAAAGCTAATCGTAACTTTGATGACTTTCTTGATGATTCTTGAGCGTTTATGTTTAGGAGTGAAGGAGAAAGTTTTGATTATAAAAACTGACGTTTTATGCGTTTTGAGACCTTATATAGACCCCCAAAGGTTTTAGGATAAAAGTACCTCAAAATAAAAATGAAAAATGTCATTTATCTCATCCAGAAAGGGTCTACATTGTGTCCATGATGCGGAACCGTCACGCACCTTCAGACAGCTCTGCAGGCCTTTATTAAAATGGTCATAATTTTCTACCCCGAACTCAGATTAAGGCAAAATTAAATGCTTTGGAAAGCTAATTCAATGTCACGCCCCAAAGTCCTGTTAGGGCGGACTGGCACCCGTTGTCGATAAGGATCAGGAGAATCAACTTGTATCTATGCGCTTTCTATACATATTCTAAGAGATTTCTACCTTTGACATGCCTTTAAGAAGATAAACAGTGATAAAAAGACAAAAGAAAATGCATATGACTAAGCCGTTGGGGCCACGGTGTTTGAAGTACGGGACATGAGCACACTTTGATTTACATAGTCTACAAATCCTCCGGATAAAGAAAGTATCTGACAAGGGTTGGGACAAGCCCCGCCTCAACTAACTGTACAATGTAAACATAGAAGCTCTAGACACACACAAAGCCCTGAAGCAACCTGGAGCTTGGTATCAGCAACTGGATGTCCTATACTCCTACTGGAGAGATCTACTAGCACCTGTACTTGCAGCATGAAATGCAGGTCCCCTGTAAGGGACGTTAGTATGAGATAATGTACTAAATATGTAAGGTATGATATACTGTATGTGAAGTAATAGCTCAAATGAGACCATGCACTGGTGCAAGATTAGAGACCACCTGTGGTTATACTTTGGAATTATGTACTTTATGTTCTTTATATTACTTTACCTTTACTGTATAATTTGTGCATAACTATAATATAAATGACTAACTGATCAGTGGTAAACTTTATCGGGATCGTCCCTGGCTAGGTTCTTCCTTAACCCCTCGGGCTACCACCCATGATAGGATCGTCCCTGGCTAAGTGATGCTTCCACCCCTTGGACTACCACTCATCAATAAATAATATACTTTACCTTTCAATTACCTTTGAGATGATTCTTTTGGTGGTCATGATATTAGAGCTATAGGACTGTATATATAGCATGTGACATATAGATAATCATACAAGACAATATAACAATGAAAAGAGTACGTTACACACATAATGAGATGCGTATGAAATGGAACAACTCATGGACTTTTTTTAGTAGCAAGAACCCATGTATTTTGGTATCCAAGCATGTATGCAGATTTGAAGGTGACTATGTATGGGAGCATATGAATATGTACAAGAGTGTAGACACAATTAATAGTTGTGTCGGAGTTGGTAGGTGCCTTTATGTGCCAAGGAAGGATATATGTTTAATGCCAAACAATACGTAATCAAGTAGCCTTACATACCTCGTTGTACGACCTCGTTACTACCTTGAGATACTTTCTCTTCCTCCAAATATTTATCTATAACATAGTAGGTTATAAAACTAGCATTAATAGCCAATAGATACACCTTGGGAGCCCAATCACATAACAAAACAACACACGGACAGCAAGCGGGTATTTATAAACCCGAGTGTGTTCTTTCAACCTTTTTGCCCCCTAATCGTGTTTTTATAACACACATTCACATGTACACATCATGCCCAGCCTGTTTTAATGCCACAAGAGTCTTACAACAGCCCACAAAGCACAACACATAACAATTCTACACAACCTATAAATGGACAGCATAATGTTACCTTCCTTCGCTACATTTCGACGTCGACAACTCCAAACTTATTCCAACCCTAACCAAACTGTTCCAGAAACATTTACACATACAAACAGTACTAAAATAGTCTTAGAACAGAACCCAAGAAGTCATGAAGGACGTGAGCCAATAAACTTCCATCCAACAACCCACAAGTTCATACTAAGAACACAATTGCGATATCATATAAGAACTCACTTTTGTGGACTGTAAAAATGGTGAATCAGCCTCGTTACATTATTATAAAACCAACCTTGGTTAAATATATAAGTATTACTTCATAATACAACCAACCAATAAGAGAAGAATCTCCGAATTAACAAGAAAAGTGTACAAGAATCCTTGGGATACATGCTGTCCAAAATTTTCAGCATATGTATGATTAGCTTGTTCCTTTGGTTTTGATAAACAAACCACAATAGGTGCATGAGTAGACTTAATTACCTTTAAACTCAAGGTTTAGAGCTTCTTTAAGAATCCTTGCAAGGTTATGAGAGCTTGTCTTTCACACCTTTGAAAGAGAGCAAACAATAACTAAAAAGCAAATTTTTTTTCTTGTCTAAGTTGAAATGAATTTAGTATGTTGTTTGACCCCTTTATAAAGGGTCTCTTCGCCGACTTACTCTTTACATTTTGACCAACTTTTACCACATATTAATAAGCTGCTTATGCAGCAGCTTGGCCCTTACACTTGGGCCTAAATGGTTCTCCAAGTAGATGGGCTTGGGCTGCCTATTTTCCAACTTTCTCTTAGTTAGTTTTGGGGTCAAATGGTCAAGTGGTTTATGATGTCTTTGGGACCTTTTTATTATTCATCTTGGGCTGAAAATAAAGTCCACTTATGATGCTAAAATGCGGGCTAAAGTTATACCCTTAACATGGACTTCATTCATAATCGAACTTGGACAAATTCGACGTCAAGTCTCGTCTCCGTTTAGCTAGCAAATTAAGTTAAGCAAGTAGGTGACTCAGCTGCTAGCTTACTAAGTCCTACAAGCACCTCAATTCTCTCACTTCATTTAAGGCCGTGATCTCCTCAATTTGACACAAAACATGTATACACTCGACCCTCTTAAGCGTTAGACGCACATACCGCCCATCAACACGAGATTCAAGTACTTTTAAAAATTGGTGCTAATTTGATCAAACCATATCATGTTTCATTTGCATTATACTAGTATTATAAGGTTTGCGGTGTTACATCCTCCCCCCCCCAGGAACATTCGTCCTCGAATGTTAGCACAATTGGATAGCTTAACCAAGTTTAAACCTTTACTTACACAAACATTTGACAGCATATTAAGTATTCAAACACATGTACCTATTAATGTCCCAATTCTACATGTTGGACTCCCTCTTTAAATTCAAATATGTAAGGGTATTTTGATTTCATCGCATCCTTGGCCTCCCATGTTATTTCTTCGACTTGCTGGTTTCTCCAAAGTACTTTTACTGAAACTATTTCTTTATTTCTTAACTTCTTAACTTGCCGATCTAGGATAGCAATAGGTACCTCTTCATATGTGAGATCTCCTATAACCTATACATCCTCAATAGGAGTGATACGAGATGGATCACCTATGCATTTTCGAAGCATTGAGACATGAAAAACTGGATGAACCATGGAGAGCTCTTGAGGTAGTTCTAGTTCATATGCAACTTGCCCGAACCTCTTAATAATCTGATATGGCCCTATGTAACATGGGCTCAGTTTTTCTTTCTTACCAAATCTCATAACTCCTTTCATTGGAGACACCTTTAAAAATACTCGATCCCCTACTGATAATTCCAGTCCTCTCCTCCTAGCATCCGCATAGGATTTGTGACAACTTTGGGCTGTTTCTAGTCGCTCCTGTATCACCTTAACTTTTTCCATGGCTTGTTGTACTAGATCTGGCCCAAGCAAGGTGGTTTCACCCACTTCAAACCATCCAATTGGCGACCTACACTTCCTTCCATACAAAGCTTCGTAAGGTACCATCTTGATACTCGCGTGGTGGCTGTTATTATCGGTAAATTCAATAAGTGGAAAATGGTCCACCGAACTATCTTTAAAGTCCAATGCACGATCTCGTAACATATCTTCAAGTGTCTGAATGGTGCGTTCTGCTTGACCATCTATTTGAGGGTGGAATACTGTACTTAAATTCACTTGTGTCCCTAAACTCTTATGGAAGGACTTCCAAAACATTGCAGTGAATTGAGCTCCTTGGTCAGATATAATGGAGATTGGGACTCTGTGTAGCCTGACTATCTCTTTTAGGTATAGCTTGGCATACTCTTCAGCTGTATAATCACTTCTAACCGGTAAGAAGTGTGCTGACTTTGTGAGTCTATCAACTATTACCCATATGGAGTCAAACTTCTGAGATAAGCGAGACAAGCCGGTAACAAAATCCATATTGATCATATCCCACTTCCAAGTTGGAAGCTCTATACACTGCATATAACCTCTTGGCTTTTGGTGTTCTACCTTCACCTGTTGGCAATTTGGACTTTGAGCTACAAATTCTAGAAGGTCTTTTTTCATGCCTCCCCACCAAAACATTCCCTTCAGGTCATGGTACATCTTAGTTGAGCCTGTATGGATGGAATATTGGGAATGATGGGGTTCTTCCATTATCTTCTTTCTTAATCCATTAATATTAGGCACACATAATCTGTTCTGGCAGTAAAGTACTCCATTTTGTGCAAGGTCAAAGCCCTTTACTGTACCCTGACTCACCTTTTCCTTAAGCTATCGTAGAACAGGATCCTCGAAATATTTTTCTTTCACCTGCATTACTAATGAAGACTCCACAACATTATGCACAATAACCCCTTCCTTTGGAGTTTCAAGAAGGCGAACTCCTAAACTAGCTAGCTGACGTAGATCCTTAGCCATTTCGTGACCTATTTCAACTGGATCATTGGTATTCATGATTGTCTTACGACTCAGGGCATCGGCTACCACATTTGCCTTCCCCGGATGGTATAGTATATCAACGTCATAATCCTTTATTAGCTCTAGCCATCTCCGCTATCTTAAGTTTAGGTCTTTCTGCTTAAAGATGTATTGCAGCCTCTTATAATCAGTATATATGTCAACGTGAACCCCATACAAATAGTGACGCCATATTTTCAAAGCAAACACAACTGCTGCTAGCTCAAGATCATGCGTTGGATAGTTTCTCTCATGCGGTCGTAGTCTTCTAGAGGCGTAAGCAATTACCCTACCATGCTATGCCAGTACACACCCTAAGCCAACTCCTGAAGCATCACAATACACTGCATACCCCTTAGTGCCTTCCAAAAATACTAGCACAGGCGCAGAAGTTAGCTTATTTTTTAACTCCTAGAAGCTCCTTTCACACGCATCATTCTATTGAAACTTGGTTGCCTTATGTGTCAGCTTTGTTAGGGTGCAGATATAGAAGAAAAACTTTCAACAAACCTCCTGTAATAACCTGCCAAACCTAGGAAGCTCCGAACTTCTGTGGGTGTTGTTGGTCTTGGCCAATCTT
>JAPFFP010021065.1:0-16426 GCA_026153255.1 Solanum medicagineum
TATATATATATCCCTTATCAAATCTTTCAATAGATCAAAGATTTATAGCTCAAAATATACCAAAATAGTCACAAATTCATATAGCTTAACATATTTCATAGACAAATTCATACTAGTAAACCCATTTGTAAAATAAAATTTAAATCATGCAAATTGAGTAAAAGGGAGGTTAGCGCACCATGGATGGAAGAACCCAATAGCTAAAACCTATATATCTTAGCTTTTGGAGAAACCTTGAAGAAGATTGGAGATGGAGACTTGAAGCTTGAAGGAGAATCTTGAGATCCAGATGAGGGTTTGAGACTTGAATTTTGAGAGAAATATAAGACTAAGTGTTTGAATGAGTATTGGGGAATGTTTAGGATGATATGAGGGTGAAATATGGCTAAGTATAGGTAAAAACACGATTGGGAACACTTAGGCCCAAGACTTAAAAGCCTTGGACCGAGATAAAAATTACTGGCAACAAAATACACAAGTCTGTGTCTGGTATACAATATGGATCTGTTGTAGAGGCCAAATTAATATGTGTCCACGATAGTTGTGCATCGCGGCACCGTCAAGGACTGGTTCTAAAAATTGAAATCATGGAAATTTGAAATTATGATTCGATTGCTCTAAAATTTGGGTTAGACCCTTTTCCCCCTAACTTTGACCCCCTGAACAAGAATATGAAGTAAAATTTTTTATATCGGGCACGGATTTTTGGATATACATGATTTAAATTTCTGGGCATTCCGAGACACATTTTCGGGCACTTTTTGGGGTCATTACAGCCATGTAGAAATCAGAGCTCCTCACGATCATCTTCCATGTAGTTAGTTTTGGACATCTTGAAGATATACTTTGGTGAGTCCTTAAGTTTGTGGACACTAGCTATATTATTCTTGCTTACGTTATTTGATTATGTTGTATTCTTGATACTATGAGGGTGAGCCCGGAGAGTGTCTTGGCTCCCATCCTATCTATGCTAGAAGTGTTGTTGGAAAAATGATGTAATTATGCTTGATCTTTGACTCTTTTGATTATTTATGCTATTAAAGACTTCCATTAGTCCATTTATCCTTATTTTTACTCTCTTATTGGTTTTTAATTGGTTCTGCGACCAAGGATTTGTAAATGATATCCTAATAGGCTTTTCTGGAGTTCTTCAGGTTCCTATTCACCATGACACTTCTAGGCCCTAGGCTTGGGTCATGAAAAACTTGGTATTAGAGTACTATGTTGTTAATGTCCTCGGAATCCAACACACAACGTCGATTAGAGTCTTGTTCATGGTTGTGAAGTGCACCACAATTATGAGCAAGAGGCTATGAGGCGTTTTACGAAATGTTTCCCTTCTTCATATTCTATACCATGCTATAGAAGTTAAGGTAAGGCTTTCCCCTAACAAATGTTCTTTGCTATGCTAGATCATGCCTATTCCAAGAGGAAGAAGAACTCGTTCACCCGAGAAGCAACCGGCCCCTCCTGCTCCTCAAGCTCCTCATGATGGGGGAGCAGCCATGAAGTGTTATGGGATGTTATTACCATGCTAGACCATTCCATGTCTAATCAAATCAACCAAGGGTCCTAAGCGCCTCATGCTCCTACTCCGGCCTCAAGGGTGAGGGATTTTACTAGAATAAACCCACCGAAGTTCCGTGGGTCTAAAATGGATGAGGACCCTCAAGAATTTATTGATGATGTGTACAAAGTGCTGTCTATTATGGGGGTTAACTCAGAGGAGAAAGCGGAGATGGCAGCCTACCAACTCAAGGGGTGGCCCTAATATAGTTTACTCAACGGATAGTGGAGAAGGGGACAATAATGTGATCCTTTGGAAGGAGTTCACGGAGGCATTTCTCAATCAATTCTTCCCTTTTGATATATGGGAGACCAAAATGATGAAAGTTATGAATCTAAAGCAAATATCTATGAGTATAAAGGAGTATTCCCTCAAGTTCAATCAACTCTCCAAATATGCTCCACAATTGGTGGCCGAGCCAATGTCTAGGATGAATAAGTGTGTGATGGGTGTATCCAATTTGATGAATGAGTGTTGTGCCGCCATGTTGATAGGTGATATGGACTAGTCCTGCCTGATGACTTATACCAAACAATTGGAGGGGGAAAAGTTGAGAAAGAGGAGAATAGGAGAAGCCAAGAGGGCCCGTTATAAAGGTAGATTCCAAAGTCCCAAGGTTGGCATTTCAGCAAGGCCAAGGGTCTTCCAATGCTCTAATAGAAGGCTTTCTAATAAGAACCCAAGGGTCTAAGGTCGTGGTGGTGTGATGCCTAACCTTATGAGCCAAAGATATGGTTAAGGTAGCAATTACCTATGTTTGAAGGGTATTAATGCTTGTTATGGGTGTGGTGGAGTGGGTCATAAGGTGATTGATTGTCCTCGTAATCCCAACAAGGGTAGAGACGGGCGTCCACAAGGCAAAGGTGCAAATGCGGGTCCTAGGGGAAGAGGAAATCAACAAAGGGGTGCTCCAAGAAAAAATCAGTTCAATGCTCTTCAAGGGAGACAAGGAGTGGATGAGGTGCCCGATGTCTTCACCGGTATGTTAAAAGTCATTGATTTTGATGTGTATACATTGATAGACCTGGATGCCACTCTTTCTTTTGTTATTCCTTTTGTTGTCAAAATGTTTCATGTTAAAACCGAATTGTAGTGTGAGCCATATGAGGTGTCTACTCTCGTTGGTGCTTCCATTGTTGCTAGAAGGATCTATAAAAATTGTCCCATTTTCATTTTGCATAAAATGTTGCCATGTGATTTTGTTAAGTTGGATATGGTGGATTTTGATGTCATTCTTGGGATGGATTGGTTGCATGCGTATTATGCCTCTATTGATTGTAGAACCCATAGGGTCGAATTCCAATTCCCTCATGAACCCATCCTTTAGTGGGAGAGTCATGATGTGGTAGTCAAGGGTAGATTCATTTCTTGCATTAAAGCTCAAAAGTTGATTTCTAAGGGGTGTCTCTATCATCTTGTGAGGGTTAGAGATGTTGAGTCCAAATTCCTTCCTATAGAGTCAGTTTTGGTGGTTAATGAGTTTCTTGATGTCTTTCCTAGTGAGCTTCCCGGGTGTTCCTCCCAAAAGGAAAATAAATTTTTGCATAGACCACCTTCCCCATACTCAACCCATTTCTATTCCACATTACCGTATGGCCTCGGCGGAGTTAAAGGAGTCGAAGGAGCAATTGAGGGATGTGTTGGAGGAGGGTTTTATAAGGTCTAGTGAATCACATTGGGGTGCACCGATGTTGTTTGTAAAGGAGAAGGATGGTATACTTAGAATGTGCATTAGTTAACGGCAACTTAATAGGGTCACCATAAAGAATAAGTAACCTCTACCAAGGATTGATGATCTTTTTGACCAACTTCAAAGGTCTAGTCACTTCTATAAGATTGATCTTCGGTCCGGGTATCACCAAGTGAAGGTAAGGGAGTGTGACATTCCCAAGACAACCTTTCAGACTAGGTATGGGTATTTTGAGTTTGTGGTTATATCTTTTGGGTTGACCAATGCATCAGCTATTTTTATGGATCTTATGAATAGGGTCTTTAAACCCTACCTTGATTTGTGTGTGGTGGTTTTTATTGATGATATTTTGTTATATTCCCATAGTGAGAAGGAGCATGTGGATCACTTGAGGATGGTGTTGCAAATCCTGAGGGAGGAGATGTTGTATGCCAAATATGAAAAAAGTGAGATTTGGTTGATAGAGGTTGCCTTTCTAGGTCACGTGATGTCGGGTAATGGTATTAAGGTGGATCCTAAGAAGACGAAGGTGATTAGAAATTGGCCTAGACCTTTGATTCCATCGGACAATAGAAGTTTCATGGGTTTGGCAGGTTACTATCGGAGGTTTGTTAGTGGTTTCTCTATACTATTACTTCTCCTATGACTAAGTTGACCCAAAAGAAGGAAAAATGTTTGTGGACCAATGAGTGTTAAAAGAGTTTCCAAACTCCGAAAGATAAGCTTATCTCCACTTATATCTTGCCTCTACCGGCAGGGTTGGAAGGGTTTGTTGTTTATTGTGATACCTTAAGAATTGCTTTTGGTTGTGTTTTGATGCCAAATAATAAGGTGATATCTTATGCCTTTAGAGAACTTAAGGTGCATGAAAATAATTGTCCTACCCATGATCCCGAATTGGCCGCCGTGGTATTTGCTTTTAAAATTTGGCATCATTATTTTTATGGGGTCCACGTTGACGTCTTTACCGATCATAAGAGTCTCCAATATGTGTTCCCCCAAAAAGATCTCAACTTGAGACAAAGAAGGTGGTTAGAGCTCCTTAATGATTATGATATGAGTGTGCATTATGACCCCGACAAGGCTAATGTTGTGGTCGATGCTATAAATAGAATGTTAATGGGTAGCCTAGCTCATGTTGATGATGATGGAAAGGAGGTGGATAGAGAGTTTCATCGGTGAAAAGCCCCAAAAAGTGCCCAAAAATGTGCCTTGGAAATTCCATAATCGTAATTTCCATATATCTCCAAATCTGTGTGTGATACGAAAAATTCGACTTCATATTCATGATCGGGGGGAAAAATTGAGTGGGCGATGGGTCTAACCCCGATTTTAGAGTAACCATATCAGAATTTTGTTTTCCAAAAGTTTCAACTTCCAGTGGCAGTCCGCGTTGGTTCCGCGATGCGGAGCCGTCGCGAAGCAGTGTATTTTGCTGCCTGTTTTCTTATTTCGGTCCAAGACCTTAGGGTCTTGGGCCTAAGCCTTCTCATCCATAATAACACCTATAGTTAGTCATTTTTCAACCTCATATCATTCAAGACATTCCCCAAAACCCTCTCTAAAACTTAGCCAAATATTTCACTCAAACTCAAGTGTCCCAAACTCATTTCATATCTTAAGAAATTGACTCAAGCTTCAAGTTCTCATTCAAATTTTCATCATCGAAATTTCCAAAGTTGAGGTATGTGGGTTTCAACCATTGGGTCCTTTCATCCATGGTTCCCAACGTTTATTTTTAAGTAAATTATATGTTTTCAAGTTGAGTATCTATGGATATCTTCTCTTATGAAATTTGAACATAAACTATGTTGGGGTTTCATAAAATGTGATTGTTTAAACATGTTTTGAGTAATGAATCTATGATCTATTATGAGATTTGATGAAGGATTTCGATGTATCTTTGAGGGTATTACCAAGTGTTTTTGGGCTGATTTACATTATGTGTTTTACATGATTTCACTCTTTAATTGCATGATTTTGAACTAGCATTACACACCTATCAAGTGTTTGATAAAATATTCGACTAAGGGTTCTTGATTTATTGGTGGGCTATTTCATGGCTTCTAAGTCAAGTAACTTTATGATGATTAAAGGAATGTATTTATGTGTTGATTTCATGAAATTTATCTATAGTGTTTCAAGTTGATCACATCTTGTTGAGGGGGTGTTATGGTTCAATCACCTTGTCAAGGGGTGCTAGGATGCTACTACCAATTGAGGGTTATATACCTCAATCACCTTGTCGGGGGTGCTAGGCCCGTACTACCGATTGAGGGGTATATACCTCAATCACCTTGTCGGGGTGTGCTAGGCCTGTACTACCATGTTGAGGGGTATATACCTCAGCCACCTTGTTGGGGGGCTAGCCCCGTACTACCATATTGAGGGGTATATACTTGACCACTTTGTCGGGGTATATACCTTGACCACTTTGTCGGCGGCTGCTAGGCCCGTACTACCAATTGAGGGGTAAATACCTCAATCACTTTCCAAGGGGGCTTTAGGCCTTGGATTCATAGTATTAAATGCTTGGTCTATGATAATGGTCTCTCTCTACACATGTACTATGTTCTATATAAGCATGTTTTACTTTGACCATTGAGCATGCATGCCATGTTAATATACTATTCCTGCTTATGATTATGCATTTCGACTATGTTGCATATATATTGGTTCATTGAATCCTTCATACTTAGTACATTCAAACATAGTAACACATACTTTATGCCTACATGGTGTTACCACGTAGGACTCAGAGCTCCACTTTATCATCTTCCGCTTCCACATAGCTAGTGCTGTCTTTTGAAGTAAGTTTGGTGAGTGCTCAACTCCGAGGACAATAGTTATTGATCTTATGTTATGTAAAGACTCTTCCTTTTGTTTAAATACTTATTACTATGATGGTAAGCCCGGAAAGTGTGATGTCCCCCGCTCAATTCCATGTTTAGAGGTGTTGTTGGACAAGTGATGTAATTATGCTTGGGCTTTGACTCTTTTGCTAATTTATGTTATTAAAGACTTCCCCTAGTCCCTTTTATCCCTATTTCTACTCTTTCATTGTTGTGAAATTGCTTCTGCTAACAAGGATGTGTAAATGAAATGCTAAGAGGGGGGTTGTTTGGGTTCCTTTCGGGTTCCCATTCACCGTATCACATCTAGGCCCTATGCTTGGGTCATAACAAACTTGGTGTCAGAGCACTATGTTTTTAATGGTCCTCGGCATCCAACAGACCATGTCAATTAGAGTATTGTCATGGTTGTGAAGTGCACCATGATTATGAGCAAGAGGCTATGAGGCGTTTTAGGAAATGATTCCCTTCTTCTTGATCTATGTCATGCTATAGAAGTTAAGGTAAGGTTTTTCCCTAAGGAATGTCCTTTGGTATGCTGAATCATGCCTATTCCAAGAGGAAAAAGAGCTTATACAACCAAGGAACAATCGGCTCATGAAGAGTTCTGGGATGCTATTGTCATGCTAGCTCAAGCTATGATTAATCAAATCAACCACGGGGCCCAAGCCCCTCATGATCCTACTCCAGCATCTAGGGTGAGGGATTTCATGAGAATGAACTCACTAGAGTTCCATGGGTCTAAAGTGTATGAGGACTCTCAAGACTTTATTGATGAGGTGTACAAAGTGTTGTCTATTGTGAGGATTAGATCAGAAGAGAAGGCAGAGTTGGCAGCTTACCGACTCAAAGGGGTGGCCGAAATATGGTTTAATGAATGGAAGGAGGAGAAGGGGAACAACAATGTGATCCTTTGGGAGGGGTTTAAGGCGGCGTTTCTCAACCAATTCTTCCCTCTTGAGCTAAGGGAGGCCAAAATAATGGAATTCATGAATCTAAAGCAAAGGTCGATGAGTGTGAGGTAGTATGCACTCAGGTTCAACCAACTCTCCAGATATGCTCCACAATTGGTGGCCGAGCCCAGGTCTAGGATGAACAAGTTTGTGATAGGTGTATTCAGTTTAGTGAATGAGGTGTGTCATGCTGCCATGTTCATAGGTGATATGGACTTGTCCCGCTTCATGACTTATGCCGAACAACTGGAGGGGGAAAAGTTGAGAAAGAGAAAGGATAATGAGACCAATAGTGCTCATTTTGAGAATAGATTCCAAGGTCCCAAAGGTGCTTGGTTTCATCAAGGCCAAGGTTCTTCAAATGCTCCTACTAGAAAGTTTGCTAAAGACAATCGCAGGGTTCAAGGTGGTGGTTGTGTGATGCCTAATGTTATGTGCCTAAGATGTGGTAGAGGTCCTGATGACCTATGTTTGAGGTACACTAATGCTATCTATAGTTATGGAGAAGCGGGTCACAAGAAGGTTGATTGTCGTTGTAATAAAAACAAGGGTAGAGATGGTCATCCACAAGGTTGGGGTGCAAATGTGGTTCCTTTGGGAATAGGAGGCCAACAAGGGGGTGCTCCAAGGCAAAATTCGATTCTATGCTCTTCAAGGGAGACAAGGGGTGGATTTGGTGCCCGATGTCATCATCGGTATTTTAAAAGTCTTCCATTTTATGTGTATGCATTGATAGACTCGGGTGCCACTCTTTCTTTTGTTACTCCTTTTGTTGCTAAAAAGTTTCATGTTGAACCTGAATTGTTGTGTGAGTCTTATGAGGTGTCTATTCCCGTGGTGCATCAGTTGTTGCTAGAAAGGTTTACAGAAATTATCCCGTTTTCATTTTGCATAAAATAATTCCTTGTTATTTTATTGAGTTGGATATGGTGGATTTTGATGTCTTTCTTGGGATGTATTGGTTGTATGCATATTATGCCTATATTGATTTGTAGAACCCATAGGGTCAAATTCCAATTCCCTAATGAACCTGTCCTTTGGTGGGAGAATCATGATGTGGTGGTCAAGGGTAGATTCATTTCCTGCATTAAGGCCCAAAAGTTGATTTCGAAGGGGCGTCTCTATCATCTTGTGAGGATTAGGGATGTTGAGTCCAAAGTCCTTCCTATAGAGTCAGTTCCGGTGGTTAATGAGTTCCTTGATGTCTTTCCTAATAAGCTTTCCGGTGTCCCTCCCGAAAGGGAAATAGATTTTGGCATAGACCTCCTTCCTGATAATCAACCCATTTCTACTCCCCCTTATCTTATGGCCCCGATAGAGTTAAAGGAGTTGAAGGAGCAATTGAGGAATTTCTTGGACAAGGGTTTTGTTAGGCCTAGCTAATCACCTTGGGGTGCACCGGTTTGTTTGTGAAGAAGAAGGATGGTACTCTTAGAATGTGCATTGACTACCGGTAACTCAATACAATCATCGTTAAGAATAAGTGTCCTCTACCAAAGATTGATGACCTTTTTGACCAACTTCAAGGGCTAGTCACTTCTCTAAGATTGTTCTTTTGTTCGGGTATCACCAAGTGAAACTGAGGGAGTGTGACATTCCTAAGACGACCTTCTGGACTAGGTATGGGCACTATGAGTTTGTGGTTATGTCCTTTGGTTTGACTAATGCATCGGCTATCTTCATGGATCTTATGAATAGAGTCTTTAAACCCTACCTTGATCTGTTTGTGGTGGTATTTATTGATGATATCTTGATTTATTGCAATAGTAAGGAGGAGCATGTGAATAACTTATCGGTAGTGTTACAAATCTTGAGGGAGGAGAAGTTGTATACAAAGTATGAAAAATGTGAGTTTTGGTTGAAAGAGTTGCCTTTCTAGGTCATGTGTGTCAGGTGATGATATTAAGGTGGATCCTAAAAAGAAGGAAGTGATTAGAAATTAGCATAGACCTTTGACTCAATCAAACATTAGAAGTTTCTTGCCCTTAGCAGGTTTCTACTGGAGGATTGTAAATGGGTTCTCTTGTATTGCCTCAACTATGACTAAATTGACCCAAAAGATGGCAAAATTTTTGTGGACTGATGAATGTGAAAAGAGTTTCCAAACCTTGAAATAATAAGCTTGTCTTCGCTCCTACCTTATCTCTACCGAAAGGGGTCTTTCCAAACCTTGAAAGAATAAACTTGTCTTCACTCCTACCTTATCTCTACCGAAAGGGTTGGAAGGGTTAGTTGTGTATTGTGATGCCTCATGAATTGGTTTAAGTTGTGTTTTGATACAAAATGGTAAAGTGATAGCTTATGCCTCTAGACAAGTTAAGGTGCATGAAAAAATTATCCTACCCATGATCTTGAATTTGTCGCCATGGTATTTGCTTTGAAAATTTAGCGTCATTATTTGTATGGGGTGCATATTGATGTGTCTACCGATCATAAGAGTCTTCAATATGTCCTCACCCAGAAAGATCTCAACTTGAGGCAACGAAGGTGGTTAGAGTTTCTTAAGGATTATGATATGATTGTGCATTATCACCCCAGTAAGGCAAATGTTGTGGTCAATGCTTTGCGTAGGATGTCTATGGATATCCTATTACATGTTGATGGTAGGGGCAAATAAGTGGCTAGAGAGGTCCATCGGTTGGCTTGATTAGGAGTTAGGTTAGTGTAGGTTGACAATGGTGATATTATGGTTGTTGCTGGCTCTAAATCTTTCTTGATTGAGGAGGTCAAGGCAAAGAAAGATATTGACCCCACCTTGTTAGAATTGAAGGCCTTGGTGAGAGATAGTACGGTGGAGGTTTTAATCCAAGGGAGAGATAGTTCCCTTATGTACCAAGTGAGATTGTATGTTCCTAGTGAAGATGACACGAGAATGAAGATTCTTAATGAGGCTCATAATTCTTCCTATTCTATTCACCCTGGTTCTTCAAAGATGTATAGAGATTTCTGGGAATTATTTTGATGGGGTGGTATGAAGAAAGATATTGCTAAGTTTATATCCGGTTGCCGTAATTGCCAACAAGTCAAAGCCGAACATCAAAGGCCGAGTGGCCTAGCCCATGACATAGAGATTCCTACTTGGAAGTGGGAGGAAGTTAATATGGATTTTGTGGTTAGGTTACCTAAGACTAGAAATCATTTTGATTCTATTTGGGTTGTAGTTGATAGGATGACAAAGTCGGCTCATTTACAATCGGTCAAGACTACTTATGGTACCGAAGATTATGCTAAGTTGTACATCCATGAATTGGTTAGATTGCATGGGGTGCCTTTATCTATCATTTTAGATCGTGGTGCTTAATTCACTTCTCACTTTTGGAGGTCCTTCTAAAGGGGTCTTGCTACCAAGGTAAAGCTCGGTACGACCTTTCACGCACAAACAGATGGCCAAGCTGAAAGAACTATCCAAACTCTTGAGGATATGTTTAGATCTTGAAATTTTGAGTTTAACGGTAGTTGAGATTATCATCTTCCACTCATTAAGTTTGCTTACGATAAAAGTTATCATTCTAGCATTGGTGTGGCTACTTTTGAGGCTCTATATGGTATATGTTGTAGGTCCCCGGTTGGATGGTTTGAGGAGGGGGAGATGGCTTTGTTGGGTTCGGATATGGTTATGGAGGCCATAGAGAAGGTGAGGTTGATATGTGAAAGGCTAAAATAACACAAAGTCGCCAAAAGTCCTATGCCGATGTGAGGAGAAGAGATCTTGAATTTAAGGTTGGTGATTGGGTCTATTTGAAGGTCTCATCCATGAAGGGTGTGTTTCATTTTGGTAAAACAGGTAACTTGAGTCCAAGATTTGTGGGTCCCTATAGAGTATTGAGGAGGATTGGTAAAGTGGCTTATGAGTTAGAATTGCCTAATGATATGAATATGTTTTATCTGGTCTTCCATGTGTCTATGTTAAGGAAGTGTGTGGGTGACCCAAGTGCTATTGTGCCTCTAGATGTTGTGGGTGTTGTCGAAGACAATTTGGATTATGAAGGGAACAAGGATGTAGCTTCCTTTAAGGTCCTTTGGAGAAAACAAAGTTGAAAGTGCCACATGGGAAGCCGAGGCGGACATGCAAAAGCGGTATCGTTATCTATTCCAATCTACTCAAACCTAAGGTACTCACTTAAGTAACCTATATGCTTTCAAGTCATAAGTTTCAACCCTTATGTCATTTGTATGCATTTATGTTTATGTTGACAAGTTCATAGTGATTTTGACAGTTATGTTGAGATTTTGAAATGATGTTTAAGTACATTCTTGTATTCATGTTAAGGATGATTTCTTCGAGATTACCCTTCTTATGTACACTTCTTTGACATTCGGGGATGAATTTACCCAAGGGAAAGATATTGAAACGCCCCAAAAATTGCCCAAAAATGTTCCTCGGAAATGCACATAATCATAATATCCATGTATCTCAAAATCAATGCGTGATATCAAAAATTGAGTACGAAATGGGTCGAAACTCGATTTTAGAGCAACCGTATCACAATTTTGTTGTCAAAAAGTTCCAACTTCCTATGGCTGTCCGCGTTGGCTCCGCGACGCGGAGCCATCGCGAAGCAGTGTCTTTTGTTGCCAGTTTTCTTATTTCAATACAAGACCTTGGAGTCTTGGGCCTAAGCCATCCCATGCATAAGAATCCTATACTTTGTCATTTTTCAACCTTATATCATTCAAGACTTTCCTTAAAACCCTCTCTAACACTTAGCCAAATATTTCACTCAAATTCAAGTGTCCCAAACTCATTTCGGGTCTCAAGAAATTCATTCAGGCTTCAAGTTCTCATTCAAATCTTCATCAAGGAAATCTCCAAAGTTGAGGTATGTGGGTTTCAACCATTGGGTGTTTTCACCCATGGTTCCCAACCTTCATTTTTTAAGTAAATTGCATGTTTTCAAGTTGATTATCTATAGGTATCTTCTATTATGAAATTTGAATCTAAACTATGTTGGGGTTCCATAAAATATGACTGTTTAAGCATGTTTTGATTTGTGATTTTATGATCTATTATTTGATTTGATGAAGAGTTTCAATGTATCTTGCATGAAAATATTACCATGCGTTGGTGGGTTGATTTACACTATGTTTTTCACATGATTTTGCTCAAGAATTGCATGATTTTGAGTTAGCATTACACACCCACCAAGTGTTTGATAAAATGTCTAGTTAAGGGTTCTTGAGTTATTGATGATCTATTGCATGGCTTATGAGTTAAGTGATTTATGATGATGAAAAGAATGTATGTGTTGATTTCATTAAAAGAATCTATAGTGTTGCAAGTTGACCACACCTTATTGAGGGGGTGGTATGCCTCAATCACCTTGTCGAGGGGTGCTAGGCTCGTACTATAATTGAGGGATACATACCTCAATCACCTTGTTGGTTGTGGGGGGGGTGGCCGCTAGGCTCATACTAACAATTGAGGGGTTACCTTGTTAGGGGTTACTAGGCCCGTACTACCATGTCAAGGGGTATACACTTTGACCACCTTGTCGGGGGGTGCTAGGCTCGTACTACCATGTTGAGGGATATATACCTTGACCACCTTGCCGGGAAGTGCTAGGTCCGTACTACAAATTGAGGGGCAGATACCTCAATCACCTTCCAAGGGGGAGCTAGGCCATGGATTACAAGTATTAGATGTTTGGTCTATGATAATGGTCTCTTCCTACACATGTACTATGTTCTATATAAGCATGTTTTACTTTGAGCATTAGGCAAGCATGCCATGTTGTTAATATACTATTCCTTGCCTATGATTATGCATTTCGACTATGTTTCCTATCTATTGTTGCATTGCATCTTTCACACATAGTACATTCAAATGTACTAACGCATACTCTATGCCTACATGATGTTACCATGTAGGAACTAGAGATCTACTTGATCATCTTCCTCCTCCACGTGACTAGTACTATCTCTTGAAGCAAGTTTTGTGAGTCCTCAACTCCGATCACTATATCTATTGATCTTATGTTATATAAAGACGCTTTCCTTTATTTAGATGCTTTTGACTATGAGGGTGAGCCCGGAAAGTGGATGGCCCCCGCTCAATTCCATATCTAGAGGTGTTGGCGGATAAGTGATCTAATTATGCTTGAGCTTTGACTCTTTTGATGATTTATGCTATTAAAGACATCCCTTAGTCCCTTTTATCCCTATTTATACTCTTTAATTGTTGTTTAGTTGCTTCTGCAACCAATGATGTGTAAATGATATGCTAAAAGGCTTGATTGGGTTCCCTTCGAGTTCCTATTCATCGTGTCTCTTCTAGGACCTAGGCTTGGGTCGTGACAGTCGGTTAGCTAGATTGGGGGTTAGGTTGGAAGAGATTGATAATGGTGGTGTAGTGGTTGTTGATGGTTCTAAATCTTCATTGGTTGAGAAGTAAAGGCAAAGCAAGATCCTGACCCCGCCTTGTTAGAGTTGAATGCCTTGGTAAGAGATGGTAAGGTGGAGGTTTTCTCCCAGGAGGGAGATGGTTCCCTTAGGTACCAAGGTAGGTTGTATGTGCCCAATGTGGATGACATGAGAAAGAAGATTTTAGATAAGGCTCATAACTCTTCCTATTCTATTCACCCTAGTTCTACAAAGATGTATAGAGATTTGAGGAAAGTGTTTTAGTGGGGTGGTACGAAGAGAGACATTGCTAAGTTTGTATCTGGTTGCCATTATTGCCTACAAGTTAAAGTCGAGCATCAAAGTCCAGGTGGCCTAGCCCAAGTTATAGAGATTCTTACTTGGAAGTGGAAGGAAATTAACATCGATTTTATAGTTGGATTGCCTAAGACTAGAAAGCATTTTGATTATATTTGGGTTGTGGTTGATAGAATGTCAAAGTTGGCTCTTTTCCTACCAGTCAAAACTACTTATGGTGCCGAAGATTATGCCAAATTGTATATTCATGAGTTGGTCAGATTGCATAGGGTGCCTTTGTCTATCATTTCGGATCATAGTGCTCAATTCACTTCTCATTTTTCGAGGTCCTTCCAAAGAGGTCTTGGTACCAAGGTTAAGCTTAATATGAACTTTCACCCTTAAATGGATGGCCAAGCCAAAAGAACTATCCAAACTCTTGAGGATATTCTTAGAGCTTGTGTTTTGAAGTTTAAGGGTAGCTGGGATGAGCATGTTCCTCACATTGAGTTTTCTTACAACAATACCTATCGTTAAAGCATTGTATGGCTTCTTTTAAGGTTCTCTATGGTAGACGATGTAGCTCCCCGGTTGGATCATTTGAAGTGGGGGAGATGGCTTTGTCAGGCTCGGATTTGGTTACATAGGCCATAGAAAAAGTGAGGATGATAAGGGAAATATTGAAAACAGCCCAACGTAAACAAAATTCCTATGCGGATGTGAGGAGAAGGGATCTTGAATTTGAGGTTGCTGAATGGGTGCATTTGAAGGGCTCACCCATGAAAGATGTGGTTCATTTTGGTAAAAGGATAAATTGGGTCCAAGATTTGTGGGTCCTTATAGAGTGTTAAAGAGGACTTTGTAAGGCGGACTATGAGTTAGAGTTGCCCAGTGATATGAATATGGTTCATCTGGTCTTCCATGTGTCTATGTTGAGGAAGTGTGTGGATGACGCAAGTGCTATTATGGCTTTAGATGTTGTGGGTGTTGTTGAAGACAATTTGACTTTTGAAGAGGCCCCGGTAAAAATTTTGGATAGATAAGTGAAGAGGTTGAGGAAAAATGATGTAGCTTCCGTTAAGGTCCTTTGGAGGAACCAACAAGTTGAGAGTGCCACATGGGAAGCCGAGGCGGACACGCAAAAGTGATATCTCTATCTCTCCCATTCTACTCATGTGTACGTATTAATCTAAGTCCCCTATATGATTCAAGTCTTAAGTTTCAGCCCTTATGCCAATTGTATGCATTCATGGTTATGTTGACAAGTTTATGGTGATTTTGACACTTATATTGAGATTTTAGAAATGATGTTTAAGTGCATTGTTGCATTCATGTGGTGGGATGAAATCAGCTTGCTTAGTTCTCTTATGTATGTTTCTTTGACATTCGGGGACGAATGTTCCCAAAGGGGAGATTTTGAAAGGCCCCAAAAACTGCTTGAAAATGTGCCTCGAAAATACCCACAATCGTAATTTCCATATATCTGAAAATCCATGCGTGATATCGAAAATCTGACTTCATATTCGTGATTAGGGGGAAAAATTGAGTGGGGAATGGGTATAACCCCAATTTTAAAGCAACCATAGAAAATTTTATTTTCCAAAATTTACGAAAAACAAAGAGGATATTGGGGCCTTGGGCCTTAGCCTTCCTATGCATAAAAACACCTATATTTAGTCATTTTTCAACCCCATATCACTCAAGTCATTCCCTGAAACCCTCTCTAACACTTAGTCAAATATTTCATCCAAATTCAAGTGTCCCAAACTCATCTCCAAATCTCATGAACTTCATTCAAGATTCAAGTTAAGCCTTCCTATGCATAAAAACACCTATACTTGGTCATTTTTCAACCCCATATTACTCAAGACATTTCCCGAAACCCTCTCTAACACTTAGCCAAATATTTCATCCAAATTCAAGTGTCCCAAACTCATCTCCAGATCTCATGAACTTCATTCAAGATTCAAGTTCTCATTCAAATCTTCATCAAGAAAATCCTCAAATTTGAGGTATGTGGGTTTTAACCATTGGGTCCTTTCACTAATGGTGCCTAACCTTCCTTTTTATGTAAATTGCATGTTTTCAAGTTAGATTATCTGTGGGTATCTCTTATTATGAAATACATATAAACTTTGTTGGGTTTCATGAAATGTTGATTGTTTAAGCATATTTTGAGCTATGAATCTATGATCTACTATGAGAATTGATGAAGGGTTTCAATGCATCTTGCAGGAGGGTGTTACCAAGTTTTGGTGAGTTGATTTAAATTAAGTTCTCTCACATGATTTCGCTCTTGAATTGCATGATTTTTCACTTGCATTACACACCCACCAAGTGTTTGATAAAAAGTCCGATTGAGAATTCTTGAGCTAGTAATGATCTATTGCATGGCCTATGAGTCAAGTGACTTTATGATTATGAAAGAAATGTATATTTGTGTTGAATTCATGAAATGTATCTATGTTGTTGCATGTTGACCACACCTTGTTGGGGGGTACTAAGCCCAATCACCTTGGTAAGGGGGTGTTAAGCCTCAATCACCTTGTCGGGGGATGTAAAGCCCGTACTACCTTGTTGAGGGGTAAGTACCTCAATCGCCTGGTCGGGTGGTGGTAAGAGCATACTACCTTATTTAGGGATATGTACTTCAATAGCCTTATCGGGGTGTGGTAAGCCCGTACGACCTTGTTGAGGGGTATGTACCTAAATCGCCTTGACAGGGGGT
>JAPFFP010021076.1:0-16423 GCA_026153255.1 Solanum medicagineum
GTTTACTTTCTTAAAGGCATGTTGAATATAGAAATCCCTTATAATATGTATAGAAAGTGCATAGATACAGGTTGGTTCTCCCAGGCCTTATTGGCAACGGGTGCCAGTCCGCCTTAACGGGATTTTGGGCGTGACAATTATATGCATTCTTGTGTGTTTTTCTTAAGCCATGAGTAACTAAGCACCCACAACTTGGGGTTGTGGGAACCATGGGTAGTTGATTTGAAATAACCTAGTTTTTTTGCATTTCTATAATTGGGTTTTTGCATGTATTATCTATTTCCTTTCATGTTTATTGTTGTTTGGTGGTGGCCAACACTAAATGCCGCCTACTATCACGATCCCAACCAAGGTAGTGACGAATAGGAAAAGGGAAATAGATGAAAGAATTCAGTTGATGTTTTCCCATCTAATCGACCAAACCTGACCATGGGGAGGTTGCCTAGGACTACTGGTAACAGTTAGTTGGCACACCATGCTAGCCGACAAAGCGCCATGGGGAAATTCGACCTTCACCTTCACAAGAGGACAAGAAGAACCTAAGTTGTCATCCTGTATGCGACTCACCAATTATAGTTATGTATCTAGGGTAATCAAGTCGATGAACCATGGGGAATATAATTCCCAAGTTGTCCCCAAAATTGAGTGGTTCCTTGCATTTAATTAATGTCTATTTTTATTTTGTTTTTGAATCACAAACCCCCCTCCCCCATTTAGAGATTATAGTCATAAATACTAGAAATGATTAGTAGTGAATTCTTGTAGTCAAAGCCCTCTGTTCCCTACCCTAACATCGGTTAGGTTAATTTCTGATAGCGATCACTTTCTTATTGGAACGTAACCATCAAACCAACAAAAATTATGGCGCTGTTGCCGAGTAATACGACAAGGTTTTGATTTGAATTCACTATTAGTTGGTTCTAGTGTTGATTTCTAGAGTCTCCTATATTTTTTTTTGGTTTGTTTTTGTTAGTTTATTTTAGGTACAGGTTGGCTGGCACTATGACTGAGGAAACATATTACATTGCGAACGACTTGTTGGAAACTTTGCAGAGGTGCGCCCTATTCTATAGAGGATCCCCAAATCCATCTATAGAATTTCACTCAAACAATGAGGGGGATCATTGGGACAAGACATCCTGCTTGGGAGGACATGGCTCTTCAGGTTTTCCCATGACTCTCCGAAGTGAAGCTGCAGAATGGTAGTCAATTCTTCCACCCGATGTTTGCTCTAACTGGGCGGAAGTACAGAGAGTCTTCCTTATGAACTTCTATAGAGTCCTACAAGCAGAGGTTATAGAACAACATTTGTAATTTCTAAAGACTATCAGGAGAACCTTTGGTAGCGGTCTAGGAAAGATACAAGCAGTACCTGGCAGTGAATAGGAACCATGGTCTAATTGATGATGAGTTGGCAGCTAGCTTCTACTGACCATTACCCTCTGAACAACAAGGGTAGGCTGACACATTATTTAGAGGAGTCTATTGGGAGTTTGTAAGACAACTATTTAATAAGATCACTGAGAGCATGAACAAGCTATCTGCAGTTGGCCAAGTCCACCAACCCCTTCAAGAGCAAGCCGGACCATTTGTTTGTTCATCTATGGGAGCCTCAAGTAAAACTAAAAGAAAAAATGTTGCACATTGGATGAGGTTACCTCACCAGCATTGCATCACTGATAAGCTGACCTGGATTGAGCATATGCTTAAACAAGTCCTGACCAAGGTGAATGAACAAGATGACATCGTCAGGGAGATAAAGTTTGATGTCCTTAATTGTAATTACAAAGTGGAACAACAAACTATATCGATGCAAATTCTGGGTGATAGGATTGAGCCTCTTGCTGAGCAACTAGATGCAGTGTAGGATGAACAAAGGAAAAGTAAAAGAAGCAGTGATGGAGCCCATGAGGAAGTTTGAGTACTCATGAATGACTAAGTCAAGCCATAACATTAAACAAGGCGTTTCATGGGAGACAACCCAAGTATCTTTTATTTGTGATTGCTTTATTTTCAGAGATTTTATCTTATTTTATTTGTTGATTAGTGAGTCAATTAGTGTATTGTGATTGTTGAGACTATGAATTAGTTGTATCAATTGGCATTTTGGTGCATTTTAGGTAATAGATTGCACGAACAAACTAAGTACTGAAGAAGGGACAAATTAAGTTTGGATGTAGCTCATACGAGCAGATCTTCAAGTTATAGTGAATTTTACGACTCGTAGTTATGCCTCGTAGAGGGAAACAGTGAGTGCCAAAAGCTAGCACACACACCATGAGCCAACCTTACAATTCGTAGGGTCCCCTGTGAGTCATAAGTGTGGTTCTAGTATTCAGGTATGAAATCAAAATTTTCTGAAGTGTGTGGTCAAGTAGGAGATCAGGACCTATGAGTCATATGTCATCATATGACTCGTAGTCGGGGTCTCGCATTACCAAGTTGCAGAATTTCAAAGGGTGGACCGTTGTGAATGTAAGAGATCGAAGTGTCTTGGTTTTTAATGTCCCTTCATGAAGTGTTCCCTTTCAGTTTATAACTCCACCAATCATTCCATTTCACTATTACATGTATTTTCACCTTTTTCACCCACTACAATTCCTCAACAAAAGAATTGAGCACTAAAGAATTCATCTGATTTTTCTCCTCGTAGTTGATTCACTCATTCATCTGGTAAGTTTTCGCAATTTATTTTGGTGTATCTATGAATAATTCCTTCTCTCATGGATGATTGAATGAAGGCTTCAAGATCATTATTAGTATAACCATGAAAAGGTTCCTGTGATTGTTAGGAGAATGTGATATACAAATGTTGATGTCTTTGTGAATGGTCAAGTCTTAAATCTTGTTCTTATTTGGTGAATTTGATCTCCAATGTTATTACCATGTGCGTGTGTTGCTTACTTTATGGATCATAATGAACCTCGAGTGGGAATGAAGTTGTTGGATTGAGGGGTGGTATAGTTTTGTTGTCAGTGTGTGTTGGTGCTAATAATTTTAGAAGAATTTTCAAATGCTAAGGAGGAATTCACGCTTTGTTTTGATACAACTGGTAATAATGAGTATTTATGGTTTACTATTGTATTGCCTATGTTTTTGGTGTGTATCCATTATTTACTTCTTCATTTGTTATTGGTCATTATGGAAAGGTTGGCGACACCCTACCAGCTATCAGTTTTCTGCCATGAGGAACCATGACGAGTCGTAGGTCTCTCTACGAGTCATGGTGGTCCTTCGTAGAAGGCAGCAATTACCCATGGTGCCTTAACCCTTTTCATGCGAGATTCACCTATGACTCGTAGCACCTGTCACAAGTCGTAATGGTGGTCTCGCGACCCTTATATGAATTCTCAAAGTTTCTCTGGAATGTGATACGAGTGAAGAGTACGACTCGTAGGTAACCCTACGAGTCATTTCTACACCTAGTTTCTGCAACTCTAATCCTGGTTTAGTCTCTTTACTTAAGATATTTTATGGATAGTTTCTTGATAATGTTATGAGTTATTGTGATGATATAAAATATCAGGGTGCTCAGGCTTCTGTCTATAATGGTTTTGCAGAGACAACGTCTCCAAGAGGGTAAAGAGTTGTTGCCCCATCCCCCGGACACCAACTGAGGGATGACACATCTGGGGATGAGCAATCAACTAAAGAAATGAATGTGCACCCTGACCCTGAGGCCAATATGCCCTTGACACAATCACAATCAACTATAGTTCCAAAGGAAGCAAACAACTTGTCCAAGTCTGATGAGGAGGATGAAAAAGGTGGTTTGGATGATGATGACTCCACTTCTTACTCTAGTTCTTTGGAAGTATCTCAGACTCACCCTTAAGAGACCATTCCTCCACATCCAGCTGATTTTGCCTACACAATAACTTCTACCAATCCGTAAAACACAAGATGGGGTGTTCCTGGAATGAAAGAGATCTATGATGAGGGACTGGAACTTAAAAGTCAAGGGAGGCTGATGCGGAAATTTCACGAGGAGGCAAGGTTGAAAGTCTCTGATTTGAAAGGCGTGCCGAATTTAGAAGTTGACATTGATAGCCATGGATTAGGATGGTTATCACAAGTGCTGGGGAAGTAGGCTCCTTACTTGGTCCAAGAATTCTATGCTTCTTATTATGCTACTGTACATAGCAATCTTCCGAGGCTCATGAAACCCATTGGTGCACCACGGTTGAGTAAAGTCATGGTCAGGGGTGAGATAGTCGACATCTCAACAAAGACTATTCAGAGGGTGCAATTTAGTCCAAATTACAGAGCCCCACACTACATAGCAAAATATGACCATAGGATTGCAGACATGAGGAAAGCAGTTAATCAGAATGATGTTGGGTTGAAAATGGAGTTATTAAGGTGGATAGCAGGCCAGATTTGCGAGAAAGGTGTTGAGCTGATATGGGTTACAGACCATTCCAAGTATGTTCTGAAGGCCAATCTCTCACTTAGGGTAAGGTTTTGGTGTTCTATTATCTGGATGAGCATCAGGACCACATTCACAAATAATGTGATTACATTAAAGAGGGTCGTGTTGTTGGCGAGCATCTTAGCAGGGCATGAAACTGATTGGGCTCAAGTTTTGGCAGAACAGATACACGAGTCAGCAGTTCGCAGTCATCAAGCATTGCCATTCCCCATTCTAATGCATACGTTATACAAGGAAGCAGGTGTATTGGTTTCTCTTCACTTGGACCGTCATATAGCGGCGTTGCATACGATGGATCCCATCCTAATCAAGACTGATTAAAACCCAATCGCCCAACAGAGTGCTATCCCACCTCCTATCCCAGAGCCATTTCTGGTCGAGCCACAGGTTCCTGGTTCACCCCCAGCTCCTATTGGCACTACTCCGAATTCTACAAAGCCCATACCGGCAGCCGTGATCGAGTGTACACCATCCACCAACACTCCAACACCAGCAGCAGCTACGTTATAGGTTGACCCTCTTTTCTCTATTGTTGTTTTTAAGGCTTTATTGCGTAAGGTGGCTGTAGCAGAGGGCAGGCTGCAAGAGTTATCAACACGGGTCCAGCAGTTGATTGATCAGACTGTTCGGGATGCCGAGCAAAGGATGAGGGCATTTGCTTGAAATTTAGTTGATGATAGAGTTTGAGCAGTTGATGAGGCATTTGATTAGCCTGCTGACACGAGTGCAATGACAGGTGAGTTTGCCAGGTTCAAGGTCGACTTGTTGCAGCTGTTGGAAGCCCCTGTTCTAGCCCCAAAGGTAGCATCAATAGGTAATGTGGCATTTGATTGGCTCACCAATTGTTCAGACACCTAAGGGAAGAGGCACCTTGAGCATGTTGATCCGGAACCAACCCCGAAGAGGCCGAGACATGAGGAGGAGGAGCCCATACCTGGGGAGGTGATGCAGGAGTTGGTAGCTATTTAGAGAGAGAGAGCACAACACACCCCACCTGGAGAGGGTACTTCAGCAGAGAAGGAAAGGCAGACTCAGGACCCTGCAGACCAGCCCGACACTGGTGCCTGAGCACCATGATGTTTGACCTCTTTTGACCCCAACTTTTACTTGTTTTTATGGATACTCTGTCATTTTGTTAGACAATATTTTTTTTCGTTTTTGTGGATGTTCTTGTTGGATAATGTTTTTACTTTGGTTTCGGATAGTGGTTTTGTTAACTATCAGTTTTGAATGTATATATATCTATGTTATGTTTTCGTATGTTTTTCTTTTCATTGTGTTGGTACTTTAAGGACAAAGTATCCTATTTTGGTGGGGTGGTGGAATTTATGGATGAAGGTGAAGTCTGAGTAGCCTTAAGTCCATAACTTCCCCTACTTTTTGTCCCAAAGTTTTCTTGTCGTGTTTCTTTTTCCTTGTGGATATTTAATTTTCTATTAAACTGGCATATTTTAGGGAAGTACAGATAATTTGTAAATGCATAGTAATGTTATTGTTTGGCATATATATTGTTCTTAGATTTTCTTTAAGCTTTTGATGCAAAATTGGGTACCCTCAAAACTTTTTTAGTTGTGATTATTGATGCATTCGTACATTTTTGAGTATCTGAAAATGTTTGTTCTGATATTGTGAAGGTAAACTAAGACCGAAAGCATGACCTGTGAGTCTATACTTGATTGTGGATGCAATTGCCATGTGTGCTATGAGCCTATTTTGCTGCATTCATGTATCTTGTATGGACCCAGAACTTGCCTTATTACTCTAAAGTTGGTTCGGTGATGTGGTGGATATGGAAGGGATCTTAGGATTTTGTTCCTAGAGTGAAACCACTTTTAGCCTAAATGACCCACCAGATAAGCAAGTGAATCCATTGTTCCAAACTTTTGAGCTTATCATGTACTCATTCTTTCTTAATACCTTGCTAGCTTAACCTTGTTTGATGAAATTCCTTGATATTGGCCCTGGCCTATCCTTGAACATGTTAATCTTGAATTGAGGCCTAAGGCCTAAGTTGAGGGTGGTTGCAGTTAGTGCCCCTGGTTTGAGGCATAGATATTATATACTTCACTAGAGGCTAAAAGTCTTAGTTGAGGGTGACCCTTATTGTGGCAAAGTAATAATAATAAGGTGGTTAGTTGGTAAATCAAGAAAAGAAATGACAAAGCATGAACCGAGTGAAGAAAAAGAAAAGAAAAGTGCCTTGAGTTGAAGAAAAAGTAGCAAAAATGAGTTTGAAATCAAGGCTCAGCTGAAAAAGAGAAAGAAAGAACTTGAGAAAAGTTCCAAAACAAGAGAATAAAAATGGATTGAGGGGTGCATTATGAGAGCAAAAAGTGTTGGTAAACATGGTTCAAGGATACCTTCAGTCACTATTTGCCCAAAATACCTCTCCAAAGCACCCTGAGCCGATGTTACAAGCATATAAGTCCTAAAGTGATCCACCTCCACATTATCACCAAGCCAGAAGATGAGCACAGAGGCATGCCTATGGTTTAGTCAATATGCATTGAATTTCAATTGTGAGAGTGAGAATGCTTCCTCAAGCCATGAATTCTAAAATGCTTTTGAGTGATTATAAGGGACTTCTTTCTAGTGAGGGCATTTGCACTACTTGAGTAGCATATGATTATACCAGTGATTGTGGACAGTTGATGCTCCTTAGCTTATCATAGTTGAATTGGCAGGTATCTCATTATATTCCAGTATGCTAAATAATTCCGCAATCCTTTTTTGAAAATGGTAGTTAGGTATCTAAATCGGAGGAGTTGATATCTATGCCATTAGCATAGATACTATGTATTTCTCTTTGTCTATGTAGATTGAGTTGTCCCTTGAGGACAAGCAATAATTCTAAGTTGAGGGCGTTGATGTGCCACCAGAATACATCACATTTGGTGCCTGAAACAAGGGATTTTGTGAGGTCTTAAAGTGACTTTTTAGTGTTTTGATATGTTTTTGTGTTAATATTGCAGAAAAGTTAGGTTAGCTTGATTTTGAAGAAAAGTTGCAGATTTTGCTAAAACATAGGCCATACGTGTCTACTTATGAGTCGTAGCTCACGCTACGGGTCATATGTTGTATCGAAACAATAATCAGAGACCAAAAATAAGAAATCCGCCAAGTAAAGATCACCCCTACGAGTCCAGACAACGAGTCTAGAAATGATTAATACTGAAGTCTTGTAGTCAAAGCCCTGTATTTCTTGTGAATTCGACCCTAACCTTGGTTAGGTTATTACTGATAGCGACCTCTTTCTTGTTGGAGTTTGACCATCAAACCACCAGTACGTTTGAATGTACTAAGCATGTAGAGTCCAAGCAATAAGAGATAGGTAACATAGTCGAAATGCATAATCATAATCAAGGGATAGATATAATCTCAACGTGACATGCATGACCAATGCTTGATATAAAACATGCTTGAAAAACATATAACTTGAGAATATTGATTACATGTGTAGGAAGAGACCATCATCATAGACCAAGCAAACTAGTACTTTGAATCCAAGGAATATCACCCTCTTGTAAGGTGATTGAGGTATGTACCCCTCTATTGGTAGACGGGCATAGCACCTCCCCCCCCATCAAAGTGGCCAAGGTATATACACCTCAACATGATAGATGGGCATAGCAACACCCATCAAAGTGGTCAAGATATATACCCCTCAACATGGTAGATGGGCATAACTCCCCCCATCAAAGTGGTCAAGGTATATACGCCTCAACAAGGTAGATGGTCATAGCCCCCCCCCCCCCAATCAAATTGGTCAAGGTATATACCCCTCAACATGGTAGATGGGCATAATACCCCCCATCAAAGTGGTTGAGGGATATCACCCCCTCAACATGGTGTGGTCAACTTGCAAGATTATACGTACTTTTCATGAATTCAATACATATATACATTTCCTTAATCATCATAAAGTCACTTGACTCAGAAACCATGCAATAGATCATCTAAAACTCAAAAATCATTAACAAGACATTTTATCAAACACTTCTCAAGTATGTAATGCTATTTCAAAATCACCCAATTCAAGAGTGAAATCATGTCAGAAAACTCAAGATAAATCAACCTACTAACAACATAGTAAAACCTCATGCAATATAGTTTGAAAACCCTCATTAAATCTCATAATAGATCATAGATTCATAGCTTAATATATGCTTAAACAGTCAATATTTTATGAAACCCTAACATGGTTTTTAATCAAATGTCATAATAGGATATACCCATGGATAATCCAACTTGAAAACATGCAATTTACATAAAAAAAAAGAAGGTTGGACACCATGGATGAAAGAACCAAATGGTTAAAACCCACATATCTCATATTTAGGGATTTCCCTTATGAAGATTGTATGAGAACTTGAAGCTTCAATGAAGTTCTTGAGATCCGACATTGACTTTGGGACACTTGAATTAGGATGAAATATTTGGCGAACTGTTAGAGAGGATTTTGAGAGTGTCTTGAGTGATATAGAGTTGAAAAATGGCTAAGTATATATGTTTTCACGCATAGGAGGCCTGGGCCCAAGACCCCAAGGCCTTAGGCCGAAACTGGATTTTGAGGCACAAAATAACATTGATTCCCGCCCCCAGCACATTGTCATCAGGGCGCGGATCATCTCTGGAATCCACAAATTAGGAAAATTAAATTTTTGCTACGAGTGCTCTAAAATCTGGGTTGTACTCATTTCCCACTCAATTTTGTCCCAGATCACGAATATGAAGTTGGATTTTTGATACCACTTACAAATTTTGAGATATATGGAAATTACTATTATGGATATTTCCAAAGCACATTTTTGGGCATTTCTGGGGCGTTTCAAATGCATTTAAACATTATTTCAAAAATCTCAACATAAGTGTCAAAAATCACTAAACTTGTCAACATAAACATGAATGCATGCAAATGACTTAAGGTCTAAAACTTAAGTCTTGAATTCATGTAGGAGACATAAATTAGTACCTTAGGCTTGAGTAGAGTCGAAGAGATATGGATATCACTTTTGCATTCCATCTCGGCTTCCCATGAGGGACTTTCAACTTGTTGGTTTCTCCAAAGAACCTTGACGGAAGCTACATCCTTGTTTCTCAACCTCTTTACTTGTCTATCAAAAGTTTCTACCGGGACCTCTTCACAAAATTGTCTTCTATCACATCCACAATATCCAAAGGTACAACAACACTTGGATCACCCACACACTTTCTCAACATAGATACATGAAAGACCAGATAAACCATATTCATTTGAATGGGCAAGTCCAACTCATAGACCACCTTACTAATCCTCATCAACACTCTATAAGTACCAACAAACCTTTGGCTCAATTTACCCTTCTTGCCAAATCGAACCATACCCTTTATGGGCGAGACCTTCAAATAGACCCAATTACCAACCTTAGATTCAAGGTCCCTTCTCCTCACATCAGAATAGGACTTTTGTCTACTTTGGGCTGTTTGCAATCTCTCCCTTATTAACCTCACCTTCTCCAAGGCCTCTATGACAAAATCCAGACCTAGAAAAGCCATCTCCCCTACTTCAAACTACCCAACCGGGGATCTATAATGCCTACCATAAAGAGCTTCTAAAGGAAGCATACCAATGCTTGAATGGTAACTATTGTTGTAAGCAAATTCAATGAGTGGAAGATGATCATCCGAAAATACAAGCTCTAAGCTTACCCTCAAGGGTTTGGATTGCTCTCTCAACTTGGCCATCTGTTTGAGGGTCAATGGTCGTGCTAAGCTTAATCTTGGTACCATGACCATTTTGAAAGGACCTCCAAAAGTGAGAAGAGAATTGAGCACCACGATCTGATATGATAGAGAAATGCACCCAATGTAATCTAACCAACTTATGAATATACAATTTTGCATATTCTTTGGCACCATAAGTAGTTTTGATCGATAGGAAGTCAATCATCTTTTTAAGTCCATCAACCACAACCCAAATAAAATTAAAATTCTTCCTAGTTTTAGGCAACCTAACCACAAAATCAATATTGGTTTCCTCCCACTTCCAAGTAAGAATCTCTATATCTTGGGATAAGCCACCTAGCCTTTGATGTTCTGCTTTTACTTGTTGGCAATTGTCCGGATACAAACTTGGCGATGGCTTTCTTCATACCACCCCACCAATACACCTCCCTAAAATCTCTATGAATCTTTGTAGAAGCAAGGTGAAAAGAATAGGAAGAATTACAGGCCTCATCTAGAATCTTCTTTATCAAGTCATTAATACTAGGCACACACAATCTGCCTTAGTACCTAAGGGCACCATCTCCCCCTTGGGAGAAAACCTCTACTTTACCTTCTCTCACTAAGGCCTTCAACTCTAGCAAGGTGGGGTAGATCTTGTTTTGCCTTTAGCAAGGCGGGGTAATCTTTTTTTGCCTTTACCTCCTCAAACAATGAAGACTTAGAACCATCAAGGACCACTACACCCCCATTACCCACTTCTTCAAACCTAACCCCCAATCTAGCCAATAGATAAACCTCTCTAGCCACCTCTTTGCCACTATCATCAACATGAACTATGTAACCCAAAGACACCCTACTTAGAGAATCATCCATAACATTAGCTTTACCGGGGTGATAATGCACACTCATATCATAATCTTTAAGAAGCTCTAACCACTGTCTTTTTCTCAAGTTGAGATCTTTTTGGGTGAAAACATATTGGAGACTCTTATGATCGGTAAAAACATAAACATGAACCCTATATAAGTAATGATGCCAAATTTTCAAAGCAAATACCACGGTAGCCACTTCAAGATTATGGGTAGCATAATTGTTTTCATGCACATTAAGTTGTCTAGATACATGTGCTATCACCTTACCATTGTGCATCTAAACACAACCCAAACCAATTCTTGAGGCATCACAATACACAACAAACACTTCCAACCTTCCGGTAGAGACAAGATAGGAGCGAAGACAAGCTTATCGTTCAATGTTTAGAAACTCTTCTCACATTCATTGGTACACATAAATTTTTCCTTCTTTTGGGTCAACTTAGTCATAATAGAAGCAGTAGAAGAGAAGCAATTTACAAATCCCTGGTAATAACCCGACAAACCCAAGAAACTTCTATTGTCCGATGGAGTTTGGAAAATTTCTAATCACCTCTGTCTTTTTAGGATCCCCCTTAATTCCATCATGCGACTCCACATGACCTTGGAAAGCAACCTCTTTCAACCAAAACTCACATATTTCATATTTGGCATACAACCTCTCCTCCCTTAAGATTTGAAACACCACCCTCAAGTGATCCATATGCTCCTCCTCACTATAGGAATAGATCAAGATACAATCAATAAAAACCACCACAAACAAGTCAAGGTTGTCATGACCCATGCCAAGGGCCTGGATGTGACCGGCGAATGGGGAACATGAAGGGACCCCAAACAAGCCTCATAGCATATCATTCCACATCCTTGGTCTTAGAAGCAATTAGAATGACAGTAAGAGATAAATGTAAGCAAGGGGAATTGGAACTAAGGGTAATCACCCATATCATCAATACCAAGAGACAATAGAGTCAAAACTTATAGCATAGATACATAACATGTCCAACAATACCTCTACTAAATCAATAAGAGCGGGGGCCAAGTCAAACCAACTGGGCTTACCCTCATAGTCAATACATAAGTCAAGAGAGAAAGTCTTAATACATAGCAAGAGATTATAAGTAACATCCTTGGAATAGAGGACACACCAACAAGTTTGATAGAAGTCGTACTAGCCACGTGGAGGAGGATGATCAAGCAGTACGCCAGTTCCTACACGGTGACATCATGTAGGCATAGAGTATATATTAGTACATTTGAATGTAATAAGTATGTAGGATGCAATGCAACAATAGATAGACGTCATAATTAAAATTCATAACTAGAAAATAGATGAGCATATGGCAATATGACATGAATCAAAGATGCTTGGTTTCAGTCACACTTTCATAGAACATAACATATGTGGAGGGAGCGACCATTTCTTAGTACAATCCAAGGCCTATCATTTTCTTGGAGAGGTGCAAGAGGTACGAACCCCTTCATGAGTTTGTTGAGGTACAAATCACCCTAACGGATTGATAGGTACAAACCCCCAACATAGTTGATGGAGTACAAATGCCCCAACAAGGTTGATGGCTACAAACCCCCAACATGGTTGATGGATTGTCGCACCTATCACCCGTGGTGACCGGAGTACAAACTCCCGATAGGTTGATGAGTACAAGCCCCCAACAAAGTTGATAGATCGTTGCACCCTACCACCCATGGTGACCGGATTATAAACCCCACGATAGATTATCAAGGTACAAACCCCTTAACATGGTTACCTGGCACTCAACCCCCGAGTAGGGTATGGTCACAAGATAATACTATATAGAATAATATCATTTATACATTCATCCCTCTCATCGTCATCTAGTCATCATAGCCATACATATATTTCATCATCATATAACCATTATAAGCATACATGCATTTCATCATCATTTCATTATCATTCTATCATCATGTCATCATCATTCTTTCATCATATAATCATCATATAGTCATTCAACTCATAAGACAAGCGTTGATCACTCAATTCCTCAATAAGCCATAACCGGACATTTTATCAAGCACTTAGAGGGTGTGTAGTACTAGTATAAAATCATGCAATTCAAGAGTGAAGTATGCTAGTTAATTCAATGTAAAACCTTCAAATAGATACTTCATAATGCCCTCAAGCAACATACATCAAAATACTTCATAAAATCTTACAATAGAACTTAGATTCATAGCCCAAAATATGGTAAGATAGTCACAATTTCATATACCACAACATAGTGAGTTAATTTCATAATGAATAAGACCCATGAATAAATCCACTTTAAATCATGCAATTTTGAGTTTAAAGAGCTTGCGTATCATGAGTGAAAGGAACCCATGAGAGAAACCCACATACCTTAGACTTGGAGATGAATTTGTAAAGACTGGAGATGGAGACTTGGAGCTTGAGAGGAAATCCTTAGATCCAAAGAGAGTTTTGAGACTTGAGTTTAGGAGCAAAATATTGGCTAAGTGTTTGAATGAGTATTGGAGAATGTTTTGAATGATATAAGGGTGAAAAATGGCTTAGTATAAGAATTTTCACATTGGAAACACCTAGGCCCAAGACTTAAAAGTCTTGGACCAAAGTCAAAATTCTGCACACAAAGATGTTCTGCGATGTGAAAACAACACTGGAAATTGCATTTTTAAAAAATTGAAATTGCTAATCATTTGCTCTTAAATATGGGTTAGACCAATCTTCCACTCACAATGATCCCCTAAACAAGAATACAAAGTCAGATTTTCGATATCGTGCACAAATTTTTAGATATATGAAAATTATGATTCTGGACACTTCCGATGCACATTTTTAGGCAAAGTTTGGGGTCGTTTCAATATCTCCCCCTTGGAAACATTCATCCCCGAATGTCAAAGAGACGCATGTGAGAGACATCAGTATGACAATTTCAGCACACATAAAAATATAATAATCCCTTAAACATCATTTCAAAATCACATCATAAGTGTAAAATCATCATGATCTTAGTCAATTTAAACATGAACATATGCAATGACATGAGGGCTGAACTTAAGACTTGAGATCATGTAAAGACTTAAATCAATACCTTTGGCTTGTGTGGAGTGGAAACGATAAGGATATCCCTTTTGCATATCCGTGTTGGCCTCCCAAGTAGCACTTTCAACTTGTTGATTCCTCCAAAAGACCTTAATGGAAGCGACTTCTTTGTTTCTCAATTTCTTCACTTTCCTATCCAAGATCTGAACCAAAAACAATTCATTGGTGAAAATTATCTTTAATAAAACCCATACATCAAGAGGTACAATGGCATTCGGATCAACCACACATTTTTTAAACATGGACACATGAAAATCCAGATGAACCAAATCTATTTCACTAGGCAATTCCAACTCATAAGCTACCTTGCCAACCCTTCTCGTCACCCTATAAGAACCCACATATCTTGGGCTTAACTTATCCTCCTTACAAAATCAAACCACACCCTTCATGGATAACACCTTCAAGTAAACCCATTCACCAACTTGGAATTCAAGATCCCTTCTCCTCACATTGGCATAGGACTTTTGGCGACTATGGGCCGTCTTCAACCTTTCTCTAATCACCCTAACCTTATAAAGAGCCTCCATGACTAGATATGGTCCCAACAAAGCTACCTCATAAACTCAAACCAACCAACTAGTGATCTACAACGTCTCCATAGAGAGCCTCAAATGAGCCATACTTATACTAGAATGATAGCTATTGTTGTAGGCCAACTCAATCAACAGAAGATGATCATCCCAACTACCTTTAAGCTCCAATACACATGCCATAATCATATGCTCAAGGGTTTGGACAGTCCTCTCTACTTGGCCATCCGTTTGGGGGTGGAAGGTCGTAGAAAGCTTAATTAAAGTACCAAGACCCCTTTGAAAGGACCTCCAAAAGTGAGAAGTAAATTGTACCCCATGATCTGATATGATGGACAAAGGAACCCCGTGCAACCTTACCAAGTCATGAATGTACAACCTTGCATACTATTCAGCCCCATATGTGGTTTTAACTTGTAACACCCCACACCTTACATGTACTAGTCCTATGCACGTGAAATATTATATGGCTTGGTCAAATTAGCGCCTATTTTTAAAAGTGCATGAATCTCAAATTAGAGAGCGATATGTACGTCTAACGCTTAAGAGGGTCGAGCGTATACAAGTTTTTAGTCAAATTGAGGAGATCGCGACCTTAAATGAAGTGAGAGAAGTGAGGTACTTGTAGGACTTAGGACGCTAGCAGGTGAGTCACCTACTTGCTTAGCTTAAATTTGCTAGCTAGACGTAGAAGAGGCTCGACGTCCAATCTATCCAAGTCCAATTATGAATAAAGTCCATGTTAAGTGTGTAAATTTAGCCTATGTTTTAGCATCATAAATGAACTACATTTTCAGTCCAAGAAGGATATAAAAAGAGCCAAAATACATCACAATTTCTTTGATAATTAAGGCCCAAACTAACTAAGAGAATGAGGAAAAATGGTCAGCAAAGGCACATCAATTTGGAACCCCTTAAGGCCCAAGTTAAAGGGGGAAAATGGTACATTAATCACTTGATAAAATAAGGCTTATAATGCAAAAGTAAGTCAGCCAAGTGCTACTTTAAAAGAGGCATATAAGTAGCTTACTCAAGTTACTTAACTTGGACAAAAATCAAATTGTTTTTCCAAGTTTTTTCTCAACTCTTTCTTGACTTTACAAGCAGCCACAAGAGACTTTTCGGGTTCTTGGAGAATCCCTATAACCTGGAGGTAAAAGTAAGTAATTATATTTGTGTATTTAGTATGGTTTCTTCATGAAAAATAAGAAGTATATGCTAGTTATGCCTGTGCTGGAAATTTGAACAGCATGTGTCCTAAGTATTGTGGTGCACTTTTCTTGTTACTCAAGAGGATTTTATCTTCTTGGTTGGCTGAATTATGAAGTAATAGTTATGTTTTTAACAAGCTTAAGTTTCTTAGTGATGTAACTAGGCTGCTGCACCACTTTTACAGTCCACAAAAATGAGTTCTTATATGATATCGCAATTGTGTTCTTAGTACGAACTTGCGGGCTGGTAGTCCGGAATTGTTGTTCCACGACCTCCATCTACTTTAGGACTATTTTTAGACTGTTATAAGTCTGATTTTATGTGTAAATAATGCCGGATATAGTCTTGTTAAAGTTGAAATAGGTTCGGCATTGTCGACGTCGAAATGTAGCGAGACGACGTAATGTTATGCCGCCTATTTGTGTGTTGTGTAAGATTGTTCTGCCTTGTACCTTGTGAACTATTGTAAGACAGTTAAGGGTCTAAAAAAATATGTATATTGAATGTATATAAGAATGGTTATTAGAAAATATGATTATAAGTGGAAAGTTTGAAATAATGCCTT
>JAPFFP010021097.1:0-16420 GCA_026153255.1 Solanum medicagineum
CCCTTAAACGAGAATATGAAGTTGGATTTTCGATATCGCGCCCGGATTTTGAGATATATAAAAATTACAATTCTGGGCACTTCCGAGGCATATTTTCGGGCACTTTTTGGGATAGTTTCACTAGGAATTCTTCGAAAGGTCAAGTCAAGTGGCTCAAGATGGACAAGGCCAACAAAGAGCTCCCCAAGGTGTTTCTCTAAGGAACAATAGGTTTTATGCTCTTCATGCCCGTTAGGAAGTTGAGGAGGTTCCGAATATTGTGACTAGTGTGTTGAAAGTCTTTGATTTTGATGTTTATTCTTTGCTTGATTTGAGTGCTTTTTCAGTTCTCATGGGTGAATCTATTGTTGTTCATAGGATTGATCGAGGTTTTCCTCTTTTTGTGTTGTATGAAGTCTTCCCGTGTGACCTAGTGGAACTTGAGATGTTTGACTTTGATGTGATCCTCAAGATGGATTTGTTGCATGCCTCATATGCCTCTATAGTTTGTAGAATCCAAAAGGTCAAGTTCTAATATCACGACCCAAGCTAGGGCCTAGATATGACACGGTGAATGGGAACCCAAAGGGACCCCAAAAGAGCCTCTTAGCATATCAATCTCACATCCTTTGTCATGACCCAAGCCTAGGGCCGAGACATGACACGACGAATGGAACCCAAAGGGACACCAAACAAGACTCTTAACATTCATACATCCTTGGTCGAAGAAGAAAAATAAACAACACGAGAAATATAAATAAGGGAAATAGGACTAAGGGAAGTCTTGATATTTATAAAAAAAAACATAAAAGAGTCATGCTCATAGCATAAGCAATTCAATTATCTAACAACACCTCTAACATGGAATGGAGCGGGGGCCAAGATACTTTCCGGGCTCACCCTTATATTAACAAGTGTTCAACATAAAGAAATATCAAATAGCAAGTGTAGCATAGATAGTGTCCTTGGACTTTAGGACTCACCAAAGCTTATCTTCCGAAGTACCAAACTAGCCACGTGGAGGATGATCGAGAGGTGCTTCGATCCCTACATGGTAATATCATGTATGCATATAGCATGTGTTAGTATGTTTGAATGGACAAGTATGTAGGATGCAATGAAACAAGACATAAACCCATATAGTAAAAATGCATAATCATAAGCAATGAATAAGTATAATATCATTATGGCATGCATGATCAATGCTTGAAGTAAAACATGCTTGTAAATTATACAATATGCATAGTATGTATCACATGTGGGAAGAGACCATAATCAACATAGACCAAGCAAACTACTACTTGGAATCCAAGGAATGTCGCCCCTTGTAAGGTGATTGAGGTACTCACCCTTAAACAAAGTGATTGAGCATATCAACTCCCCCCCCCCACAATGTGATTGAGGTACTTACCACTTAACATGGTGAGTGGGCATGTTACCCCCCAACAAGGTGATTGAGGTACCCACCCCTCAATAAGGTGATTGGGCATGTCACCCCCAACAAGGTGATTGAGGTAAGTCACCCCTCAGCATGGTGATTGGGTATGTCACCCCTCAGTTTGGTGATTGGGCATGTCACCCCCTTAACAAGGTGATTGGGCATGTCACCCCCCAATAAGGTGTGGTCTAGTTGTGACATCATAGATACTGTCACGATCCAAGCCTAGGGCCTAGACGTGACACGGCGCATGGGGAACCCAAAAGGACCCCAAGAAAGCCTCTTCACATATCATTACACATCCTTGGCCGCGGAAGTAATAAAATAAAATAAGAGTATGTAAATAGGGATAAATGAGGCTAAGAGAAAACTTTCATATCATAAGCATCAAGAGTCAAGAGAGAGTCAAAGATTATGGAATTATACATAACATGTCCAATAACACCTCTGACCATAGAACTTAATGGGGGCTAAGACAAGAAACCGGGCTCACCATCATAGTAAAAATATACAATAAAGAAAGTGAGTCATAATAGATAGCATAAGATCATAAACGTTGTCCCCAGAATGGAGGACTCACCAACTAGCTTAGGATAGATAGTACTAGCCACGTCGAGGAGGATGATCAAGTGGGGCGATAGTGCCTACATGGTAACATCATGTAGGCATAGAGTATGTACCAATACGTTTGAATGTACTAAGTATGTACGGTACAATGCAACAAGAGATAGGCATCATAATCAAAATGCATAATAGTAAGCAATAGATAACATAATAACAATATGGCATGTATGGTCAATGCTTCAGTAAATCATGCTTACATGGAATATAATAAATGTGTAAGAAGAGACCATCGTTATAGAACCCTGGTTACCAAGGTATAAACCCCTTTGGTTGGTTGGTGGATCGTCGCACCTTACCACCCAAGGTAATTCAGGAACTAACCCCTCAACCCAGTTACCAAGGTACGAACCCCTTGACAGGTTGGTGGATAGTTGCACCCTACCCCCTGGTGATTGAGGTATTAACCCCTCTACCTGGTTATCAAGGCATAACCCCTTGGTTAGTATCAACGTACATACGCCTCAACATGGTTACCCGAGCTCTTAACCTCCCGAGTAAGGCATGGTCACTTTCCAACAATATATAGGAGAATATTGTATACATATGTTCCTGTCATCATCATAAAGTCATTCAACTAATAAGACATGCATTGGACCTTCAATTCCTCAAAATGCATTAACCAGACCTTTTATCAAACACTTGGTAGGTGTGTAGTGCTAGTGTAAAACCATGCAATTCAAAAGCGGAATCATGCTAGAAAATTCAGTATAAAACCATCAATATGTACTTGGTAACACCCTCAAGCAATATACACCAAAACCCTTCATCAAATCACACAATTGATCTTACATTCATCGTTTAAACAAGCTAAAACAATCACAATTTCGCGAACCCCCAACATAGTGTGCAGTGAAATTCATACAAAGTAAGACTCACGAGTAAATCAACTTTAAATCATGCAATTTTAAGTTAAAGAAAACTTGGGCATTATGGGTTAAAGAAAACCATAAAAGAAACCCACATACCTTGACTTTGGAGAATCCTTGAAGAAGAATGAAAATGGAGACTTGAAGCTTGAATGAGAACCTTAAGATCTAGATGAGTTTTGGGACTGGAAATTTAGAGTGAAATATTTGTCTAAGTGTTTGAGTGAGTATTGGGGAATGTCTTGAATGATATAAGGGTGAAATATGGCTAGGTATAGGTACTTTCAGCATAGAAAAACTTAGGCCAAAGACCCAAAAGTCTTGGACGGAGATAGAAAAAAAGTGCACAAAAGTACACAGTAGCGCGCCCTAGGCGCGTTGCGCTAGAGGCATGGATTGCTCTCTGGAAATCGCATTTTGCGATTTCCAAATTTAATGCGGTTGCTTAAAAATCGAGGGTAGACCCATCCCCCACTAAATTTGACCCCTTGATCAAGAATATGAAGTCGGATTTTCGATATCATACACGGATTTTGAGATATATGAAAATTACGATTCCAGGCACTTCCGAGGCACATTTTCAGGCACTTTTGGGGTTGTTTCAATACCTCCCCCTTGGGAATATTCGTCCCCGAATGTCAAAGAAACATATATTAAAAGAGTAATCATAAAGAGGTCAGCCCCAATGAAAATGCAACAATACACTTAAAAGACCATTTTTCAAAATCTCAACATAAGTGTAAAATCACCATGAAATTTGCCAATATAAACATGAATGCATGGAAATGACTTAAGGGCTGGAACATGAGACATGAAATCACATAGAATATATAGAATTAGTACTTTAGGCTTGAGTAGGATGGAAGAGATAAGGATATCATTTTCGCATGTCCGCTTCTAGCACTTTCGACTTGTTGATTCATCCAAAGGACCTTAACGAAAGCAACATCCTTGTTCCTCAACCTCTTTACTTGTCTATCAGAGATCAAAATTGGAACTTCTTCATATGTCAAGTTGTGTTCATATACCCCCACATCATCAAGAGGCACAATAGCATTAGGGTCACCCACAAACTTTCTCAACATAGACACATGGAAGATCGGATGAACCAATTCCATTTCACTAGGCAATTCCAACTCATAGACCACCATACCAACACTCCTCATCACCCTATAAGGACCCACAAATCATGGACTTATTTTACCCTTCTTACAAAAATGAACCAAACCCTTCATGGGTGACATCTTCAAATAAACCAAACCAACAACTTTAAACTCAAGCTCCCTCCTTCTCATATCGGCATAAGACTTTTGGCAACTTTGGGATGTTCTTAACCTTTCCCTAATCATCCTTACCTTATCCATATCATCGACAACCAGATCCGGACCCAACAAAGCCATTTCTCCAACTTCAAACCACCCAACTAGTGATCTATAGTGCCTACCATTGAGGGCCTCAAAAGGAGCCATACTAATGCTAGAATGATATCCACAAGATACAAGCCTTAAGCATATATATCCACAAGAGTTTGGATAGTTCCTTCAGCTTGGCCATCCATTTGAGGGTGGAAGGCCGTAGTAAGTTTAACTTTGGTACCAAGACCCCTTTGGAAGGTCCTCCAAAAATATGTAGTAAATTGAGCACCATGATCTGATATGATGGATAAGGGAACCCTATGTAATCTCACCAACTCATGAATGTATAACTTAGCATAATATTCAGCCCCATATATAGTCTTAACAGGTAGAAAGTGAGCTGATTTTATCATCATGTCAACCACAATCCAAATATAATCAAAACCCTTTCTAGTCTTGGGAGATCCAACCACAAGATCCATATTAATCTCTTCCCACTTCCAAGTAGGAATCTCTATGTCTTGGGCTAGGCCGGGTGGCCTTTGATGTTCGGCTTTGACTTATTGGCAACTATGACAACCGAAAACAAATTTGGAAATGTCTTTCTTCATACCTCCCCACCAGAATAGAACCCTCAAATCTCTATACATCTTGGTAGACCCAGGGTGAATAAAATGGCAAGAACCGTGAGCCTCATCAAAAATCTTTTCTCTCAAGCTATCAACAAAAGGCAAACATAACCTATGTTGGTCTCTAAGGACACCATCTCCCCCCCGGGAGAAAACCTCTACCATGGCCCTTTTCACCAAGGCCTTCAATTCTAACAAGGAGGGATCAAGATCTTGCTTTTCTTTTACCTCATCAATGAAGGAAGACTTTGAACCATCAATAACTACAATGCTACCATTATCAACCTCTTCCAACCTAACCCCCAATCTAGCCAACCGATGGACCTCCTTAGCCACCTCTTTGCCCCTACTATCAATATGTGGTAGGCTACCCATAGATACTCTTCTCAAAGCATCTGCCACAAAAATTAGCCTTAACGGCATGATAATGCACACTCATATCATAATCCTTAAGAAGTTCTAACCACTTTCTTTGCCTCAAGTTGTGATCTTTTTGGTTGAACACATATTGGAGAACTTATGATAGGTAAACACATCAACATGCACCCCATACAAATAATGACGCCAAATTTTCAAAGAAAAAACCCCGGCGACCTATTCAAGATCATGAATAGGATAATTCTTTCCATGCACTTTGAGTTGCCTGGAAGCATAGGCTATTACCTTGCCATTTTGCATCAAAACATAACCCAAACCAACATGAAAATCTATAAGATCCATGAAGATAGCCGGTGCATTGGTCAACCCAAAAGGCATCAAAACAAACTCATAGTGCTCATACCTAGTCCAGAAGGTCGTCTTGCGAATATCACACTCCCTTACTTTAACTTGATGATACTCGGACAGAAAATCAATCATAGAGAAGTAGCCAACCACTTGCAATTGGTCAAACAAATCATCAAGTCTTGGAAAAGGATACCTATTTTTGATGGTGACCCTATTAAGTTGTTGGTAATCTATACAGATTCTAAGAGATGCATAGCCTCCTATTCATAGTCGTGGTGTGCTTCACGACCATGGAAAGGACTCTATCGATACGGTGTGTTGGACTCCAAAGATCTATCAACCTAATGGTTTGATACCAAATTTGTCACGACCCAAGCCTAGGGCCTAGACATGACACGGCGAGTGGGGAACCCGAAGGAATCCCAAACAAGCCTCTTAGTAAACCATACAAATCCTTGGTCATGAAAGCATAATAAAACATACATGATAAAAGTAACGGCAATGGGAGTAAGGGAAAACATGCATAAGCATCGGAGTCAAAAGTTAAGAGTCAAGCTCATACATAATACTCACATTGTCCAACAAACACCTCTAAGTTCATAGAAAGAGTGGGGGCCAAGACAAAGTAACCGAGCTCACCCTCATAGTCAAATAGAACATAAGATAGTGTCTCAATACATAGATAATAAGAAAAAAAACATAAACCAAAGTCCTAGAAATGGAGAACTCACCAACAAGCTCGGAATAGCACCATCTAGCCATGTGGAGGAGGAGGATGATGAACTTGGGCACTGGGTTCTACATGGTGATATCATGTAGTTAAGAGTATGTGTTAGTATGTTTTAATGTACTAAGTATGTGGTATGCAATGCAAGAAAAGATAGGCATCATAGTCCAAAATGCATAACAATGGGCAATAGGCATAATATAGCAATATGACATGTATGATCAATGCATAAGTAAAACATGCTTAAGTAGATCATTCTCATATAGGATATCATATGTTAAGAAGACACCAAGCTAGTTCCTAAGGTACAAACCCCTCGGTAGGTTAGTAAGTACAAACCCCTATCTCGGTTGGTGATGATACCACCCTATTACCCTGGTTGATGAGTACAAAACCCCATCCGGTTAGTGAGTGCAAACCCTCATCTCGGTTGGTGATGGTACCACCCTATCACCCTGGTGGATGAGTATAAACGCCCATCTGGTTACGTGGCTCTTTTCGGGTCAGGCATTTTCTAATGCAACACATTATATAGGATTCATCATAAGCTCTAATGCAATACCTCATGTAAGAGTAATCATATACATAAGCTCATTTCATCATCATAACATCATTCATTTCATTTTCATGCTTTGGGCCTTCAATTTCTCTAGAACACATAACCAGACATTTTATGAAACACCTTGGGGGTGTGTAATGGGGAGTAAAAGAGCATACAATTTAGAGATGAAATCATGCAGGACAATCAATGGTAAAACCTTTAATCAAAACCTTGCAACACTCCCAAGACATTCATATCAAAACCCCTTATCAAATCCACCATTAGATCCAAGATTTGAAGCTCAACACATGCTAAAACAACCATACTTTCATGAACTAAAATCAATGTGCAGTAAATTTCTCAATATTCAAGACCCACATGTAAAATTACTCTAAGTCAAGTAATATTAAGTAAAAGAGGGTTTAGGCACCATGGGTGAAAGGACCCAATGGTTCAACACCACATACCTTAGCTTTGGAGAGGTTCTTAGTGAAGGTTGACAATGGACACTTGAAGCTTGAAGAGAATCCTTAAATCTGGACGAGGGTTTTGAGTCTTCGAATTTGAAGTGAAAATATGGCTAAGTATTTTTGGGGAGTATTGGGAAATGTTTAGAATGATATAAGGGTGAAATTTGACTATGGATAAAAACATGTTTGGAAAACTTGGGCCCAACAATTTGAATATTTTGGACCGCAATTAAAAATCACAGCTAGGAAATTACACGTTTTTGCGTCATGGAGAGGACAGGGAGACGATTTTACACTATGGGCACCCAAGGCGCATCGCAGAGGCATAGCGAAAAGCTCTCCGGAAATCGATCCTCAAAAATTTGTAATTGCTATTCTTTCACTCTTAAATCAAGGTTAGACCTTTTTTAACCTTATTTGGACCCCCTATTCACAAATATGAAGTCAGATTTTCGAAATAATGAACAAATTTTTAGATATAAGTAAATCAAAAAATTTGGGTTTTTCCAAGAACGTTTTTGGGCACTTTTTGGGGTTGCTTCAATATCTCACCCTTTGAAACATTTGTCCTCGAATATAAAAGAGATGTACAAGACAAGAGTGATCATGAACAAATCAGTCCCAACAAGAGAGCAACATATCATGTCAAACTCCATTTTCACTCAACATAAGTGTAAAATATTCATATGTTTACCAACTTATACATGAGTGGATATGAATGACACAGGGCCTGTAATATAGGGCTTGGAATCACATTTAAGGCTAGGATTAGTACCTTAGGCTTGAGTGAAGTGGAAGAGATAAGGATACTGCTTTTGCATGTCCGCGTCGGCCTCCCAAGTAGCACTTTTGACTTGTTGGTTCCTCCAAAGGACATTAACGGATGCTACCTCTCTGTTCCTCAATCTCTTTACTTGCCTATCTAAGATTTGAATCAGAACCTCCTTGTAAGTTAAGTTATCCTGAACAGCACCCACATCATCAAGAGGAACAATTGCATTAGGATCACCAACGTACTTTCTCAACATAGAGACATGAAATATCGGATGGACCAAATTTATTTCACTAGGCAACTTCAACTCATAAGCTACCTTGCCAACCCTCTTTATCACCTCATAAGGACTAACATACCTTGGACTCAACTTTCCCTTCTTACCAAAACAGACTGCACCTTTCATTGGGGAAATCTTCAAGTAAACCCAATCCTCTACTTGGAATTTTAGGTCTCTTCTTCTCACATCGGCATAAGATTTTTGACGACTTTGGGCTGTCCTCAACCTTTCCCAAATCATCTTAACCTTCTCAAGAGCATCCATGACCTAATCTGGCCCCAATAAATCCACCTCTCCAAACTCAAACCAACCCACCGGTGATCTACAACGCCTCTCATAAAGAGCCTCAAAAGGAGCCATACCGATGCTAGAGTGATAGTTATTGTTGTAGGAAAACTCAATCAATGGAAAATGGTCATCTATTATACCTTTAAGCCCCAAGACACAAGCCTTAAGCATATCTTCAAGTGTTTGAATTGTCCTTTTGGCTTGGCCATTCGTTTGAGGGTCAAAGGCTGTACTAAGGTGAACTTTGGTACCAAGACCCGTTTGAAAAGATCTCCAAAAGTGTGAAGTAAATTATGCACCACGATCCGATATAATGGATAAGGGAACCCCATGCAACCTCACTAACTCATGGATGTACAACCTTGCATACTTTTTAGCCCTGTATGTGGTCTTGGCTAGTAAAAAGTGAGCCAATTTTGTCATCCTATCAACCACCACCCATATGTAATCAAAACCCTTCCTAGTCTTGGGCAACCCATCCACAAAGTCCATGTTAAATCACCTCCCATTTCCAAGTAGTAAGATTTATGTCTTGGGTTAGGCCACCAGACCTTTGATGTTTGGCTTTGATTGTTGACAACTATGGCAACCGAAAACAAATCTATCAATATCTCTCTTCATGCCTCCCCACCAATACACATCCCTCAAGTCTCTATAAATTTTGGTGGAACTGGGGTGGATAGAATAAGAAGAGTTATAGGCCTCATCAAGAATTCTCTCCCTCAAACCATCAAAACATGGCACACATAACCTACCTTGGTATCTAAGGGCCCCATCTCCTCCTTGGGAGAAAACCTCTATCTTGCCCTCTTTCACCAAGGCCTTCAACTCAAGCAAGGAGGAGTCTAGATCTTGTTTAGCCATCACCTCATCAACCAAAGAAGATTTAGAATCACCCACAAAAGCAACACCATTACCCACATCTTCCAACCTCACCCCCAATCTAGCCAATCTATGCATCTCCCTACCATCGTCATCCACATGAGCTAGGCAACCCATGGACACCTGACCCAAAGCATTCGCCACAACTTTAGCCTTACCCGGATGGTAATGCACACTCATGTCATAGTCCTTAAGAAATTCTAGCCACCTTCTTTGCCTCAAATTGATATTATTTTTAGTGAAGACATATTGAAGGCTCTTATGATCGGTGAAGACATCAACATGCACCCCATATAAATAATGACGCCAAATCTTTAATGCAAACACCATGACGGCTAGCTCAAGATCATGGGTAGGGTAGTTCCTTTCATGCATTTGAGTTGCTTAGAAGTATAAGCTATGACCTTACCATTTTGCATTAGTACAAAACCCAAACTACCTCTAGACATATCACAATACACAACAAAAACCTCAAGCCCATCTGGATTAGACAATATAGGAGCGGACACACGTCTATCTTTCAATGTGTGGAAGTTTTTCTCACACTCATCGGTCCACACAAACTTCACCTTCTTTTGAGTCAAATTTGTCGTAGGAGAAGCAATGGAGGAGAACCCATTCACAAACCTTGTATAGTAACCCGCAAGTCCCAAGAAACTCCTAGTATCCGATGGGGTCAACGGTCTAGGCCAATTCCTAATCACCTTGGTTTTCTTAGGATTCACTTTAATACCATCCCTCGACACCACATGACCCAAGAATGCAACCTACCCCAACCAAAACTCACACTTGTCATATTTAGCATACAATCTCTCCTCCCTCAATCTTTGCAACACAACCCTCAAATGACCCATATGCTCTTCTCTACTATGAGAATAGATCAAAATATCACCGATGAAGACCACAACAAAGGAATCAAGGTAGGGCTTGAAGACCCTATTCATTAGGTCCATGAAGATGGCCAAAGGCCATCACCACAAATTCATAATGCCCACATCTAAAATGTCTCATTGCCTCCTATTCATAGTCGTGGCATGCTTCACAACCATTAATAGTACACTAATCGACGCGGTGTGTTGTACTTTGAGTATCTATCAACCTAGTGCTTTGATAACAAGTTTGTCACGACCTAAGCCTAGGGCCTAGACATGACACGGCGATTTGGGAACCCGAAGGAACCCTAAACAAGCCTCTTAGCATACCATCACACATCCTTGGTCGTGGAAGCATAATAAGACATACAAGATAATAATAAGGGCAATGGAACTAAGGGAAAACTTGCATAAGCATCACAATCAAAATTCAAGAGTAAAACTCATACATAATACACACCTTGTCCAATAAACACCATTAAATACATAGAAAGAGCAGGGGCCAAGACAAAGTAACTGGGCTCACCCTCATAGTCAAATAGAACATAAGATAGTGTCTCAATACATAGATAATAACAAAAAAACATAAACCATAATCCTCGAAATGTAGGACTCACCAACAAGCTCGGAATAGCACTGTCAAGCCATGTGGAGGAGGAGGAGGATCAACTAGGGCACCGGGTCCTACATGGTGATATCATGTAAGAAAGACTATGCGTTAGTACATTTGAATATACAACGTATTTGGGATGCAATGCAACAATAGATACTCATCATAGTCCAAAGTGCATAACGATAGGCAATAAGCATAATATAGCAATATAATATGTATGATCTATGCATAAGTAAACATGCTTAAGTAAATCATGCTCATATTGGATATCATATATGATGAAGAGACCAAGCTAGTTCCCAAGGTAAAAACCCGTCGGTAGGTTAGTAGGTATAGACCCCGATCTCGATTGTTGATGATACCAACCCATAACCCCAGTGGATGAGTACAGAACACCATTCGGTTAGTGAGTACAATCCCTTATCTTGGTTGGTGATGATAGCACCCCATCACCCTGGTGGATGAGTATAAGCCCCCATCTGGTTCCAAGGGTGTTCGATTTACTCAAGACCACAAGTTCCAAAGAAAAGGGTCTTCCAATGCTCAGAGATTTCCTAATGATAATCCGAGATTTCAAAGTGTTAATGGTGGGATTGCTCAGCCTAGGTATAAAATATGTAGTAGGAACCACAGTGGCCCATGCTTGAGAAAGTCTAATGCCTGCTTTGGTTGTGGGGAAGTGGATCACAATGTTATTGATTGTGCTCATGCTCAAAACAGAGGTAGAGATGGTTACAATGCTGAGGCGCTAATGCTGGTCGGAGGGCAAAAGGAGCCTAACAAAGAGGGTGCTCCAAGGAAAAATAGATTTTGTGCTCTATAAGGAAGGCAAGGAGTGGATAAGGTGCCCGGTGTTTCACCGGTATGTTAAAGGTTTTTGATTTTGATTAGTACGCATTGACGAGTGCCACTCTTTCTTTCATTACTCCTTTTGTTTCCAAAAAGCATCGTATGAGTCCCGAATTGTTGTGTGAACCTTATGAGGTGTCTAACCCTGTTTGTGAGTCCATTGTTTCTAAAAGAGTCTATAGAAAGTGTCCTGTGTTCATTTTTCATAAGGCATTGCCTTGTGATTTTGTTGAATTGGATATGGTGGATTTTGATATCATTCTTGGGATGGATTGGTTGCATGCATATTATGCTACTATTGATTATAGAACCCATAGGGTTAAATTCCAATTCCCTAATGAGCCCGTGCTTGAGTTGGAAAGTCGTGATATGGTGGTCAAGGGTAGTTTCATTTCTCGTCTTAAAGCCCAAAAGTTGTTTTATAAGGGTTGCCTTTATAATCTTGTGAGGGTTTGGGATGTTGAGTCCAAAGTCCTTCCTATTGAGTTGGTTCCGGTGGTTAATGAGTTTCTTGATGTCTTTCATGATGAGCTTCCCGGTGTTCCTCCCGAAAGGGAAATAGACTTTGGTATAGACCTCCTTCACGATACTTAACCCATTTCCATTCCCTCCGCACCATATGGCCTAGGCAGAATTGAAGGAGTTGAAGCATCAATTAAGGGATTTATTGGAGAAGGATTTCATAAGGCCTAGTAAGTCACCTTGGGGTGCATCAGTGTTATTTGTGAAGAAGCAGAATGGTTCTCATAGAATGTGTAATGATTACCGGCAACTTAATAGAGTGACCATAAAGAACAAGTACCCTCTACCAAGGATGGATGACCTTTTTGATCAACTACAAGGGGCTAGTCACTTTTGTAAGATTGATCTTCGGTCTGGATTCCATCAAGTGAAGCTGACAAAGTGTTATATTCCAAAAATGGCTTTTCGAACTAGGTGTGGACACTTTGAGTTTGTGGTTATGTCCTTTGGGTTGACCAATGCACCGACTATATTTATCGATCTCATGAATAAGGTTTTTAAACCCTACGGTAACATGTTTGTGGAGGTCTTTATTGATGACAAATTGATTAAGTCCTCTTTAAAATCATCCGTCCATAACCCAGCAGATAAAGTATATTACATAGTCCAGGGATTTGTGACTTACCCATTTAGTGACTTTGGAACTAGACGATCCCAAAATGGGGACTATCAGGTAAATTCAATATAATAGACTATTGTTGGCATTCCAGCGTTCCTTCTCCTTTGAGGGCCTATCCGAAAGAGAATCTAGTACTTCTTGGTCGTGAATATCTGAAATGGTTGTTTGTTGTTCAAGAATTCTTGTTTGGGCAGTTCATACCATCCATACATGGTGTTTTGATCTAAGATTTCAATTCTTCCATGTTTCAGCATTAACATATTCTTCCATGGAGCTAAGGTAAAAAATATAGAAGAAACAAGCGTTTCCAAGACTTTACCACATAGTCAATTCTCTTTAAGGATATATTTGATGCTATTTATGAATTCAATAATAAAAATAAATAGTAAAAAATGACTTTATCTTGGATTTTGGGCAGATAGCGGGAATCGAGCCCACATCTTCTCCTTGGCAAAGAGAAATTTTACCATTCAACCATATTCGCATTTTTTTGTTCTTAATACACAATATGTACCCACATATATGATATATAACCGGATCTTGTTTGGTAGGTAAGGAGAAGCATGTGAATCACTTGAGGGTGGTGTTACAAATCTTGAGAGAAGAGAGGTTGTATTCTAAATATGAAAAATGTGAATTTTTTTTAAAGAGGTTGCTTTTCGTAGCATGTGGTGTCGAGTGATGGCATTAAGGTAGATCCTAGGAAGACGGAGGTGATTAGAAATCGTCCTAGACCCTTGACTCCGTCGAATATTAGGAGTTTCTTGGGTTTGGCAAGTTACTACCGGAGGTTTGTGAATGGTTTTACTGCTATTGCTTCTCCTATGACAAAGTTAACCCAAAAGAAGGCAAAAATTCTTGAGGACCGATGAATGTGAAAAGAGTTTCCAAACTTTGAAATATAAGCTTGTCTTTACTCCTACCTTGGCTCTACCAGGAGGGTTGAAAGGATTTGTAGTATATTGTGATGCCTGAATGATTAGTTTGTGGTGTGTTTTGATGCAAAATGGCAAGCTGATAGCATATGCCTCTAGACAACTTAAGGTGCATGGGAAGAATTATCCCACCCATGATCTTTAATTGGCGGCCCTCGTGTTTGCTTTGAAAATTTGGCATCACTACTTGTATGGAGTTCAGGTTGATATGTTTACTGACCACAAGAGTCTCCAATATGTGTTCACCCAAAAAAGATTAACTTGAGACAAAGAAGGTGTCTAGAGCTTTTTAAAGATTATGATATGAGAGTGCATTATTACCCCGACAAAGCTAATGTCATGGCTGATGCTCTAAGTAGAGTGTCCATGGGTAGTCTAACTCAAGTTGATGATGGTGGGAAGGAGGTAGCTAGAGAAGTTCACCGGTTGGTTAGACTGGGGGTTGGGTTAGAGGAAGTTGAAAATGGTGGTCTAGTGATGTTGACGGTTCTAAATTTTCTTTGATTAAGGTGGTAAAGTCAAAACAAGATATTGACCTCGCATTGTAAGATTTGAAGGCCTTGGTGAAAGATGTTAAAGTGGAGGTTTTCTCCCGGGAGGGGGGGGAAGATGGTACCCTAAGGTACCAAGGTAGGTTGTGTGTGCCTAATATTGATGACTTAAGGGAGTTGATCTTGAAGGAGGCCCATAATTCATCCTATTCTATTCACCTCGGTTCTACAAAGTTGTATAGATACTTGAGGGAGGTGTAATGGTGGAGTGGCATGAACGGAGATATTGCCAAATTCATATTCGGTTGTCACAATTGCTAACAAGTCGAAGCAGAACATCAAAGGCCGGGTGGCCTAGCCTAAGACATAGAAATTCCTACTTGGAAGTGGGAAGAGATCAACATTGATTTTGTGGTTGGGTTGCCTAATATTAGAAAACACTTTGACTCTATTTGGGTTGTTATGGTTAAAATGACAAAGTTGGCTCACTCTCTACCGGTCAAAACTACTTATGGTACCGAAGATTATGCCAAGTTATATATATATATGAGTTAGTTAGAATTCATAGGGTACCCTTGTCTATCATTTAGGATCGTGGTGCTCAATTCACCTCTCACTTTTGGAGGTCCTTCCAAAGAGGTCTTGGCACCAAGGTTAAGCTTAGAATGACTTTTCATCCTAAAATGGATGGCCAAGTCGAGAGGACTATCCAAACTCTTGATGATATGCTTAGAGCTTGTGTTTTGGAGTTTAAGGGTAGTTGGATGAACATCTTCCACTTATTGAGTTTTCTTACAACAGTTGCTACCACTCAAGAATTGGTATGGCTCCTTTGAGGCTTTGTATAGTAAGCGTTGTAGACCTCCGGTTGGGTGGTTTGAAGTGGGGAAGATAGCTTGCTAGGTCTGGATTTTGTCATGGAAGCCTTGGAGAAGGTTAGGTTGATAAGGGAGAGAATGAAAATAGCTCAAAGTAGACAAAAGTCCTATTCTGATGAGAGGAGAAGAAATCTTGAGTTTAAGGCTGGTGAATGGGTTTACTTGAAAGTCTTACCCATGAAGGGTGTAGTTCGGTTCAGAAAGAAAGGGAAATTAAACCAAAGGTCTTTAGGAGAGCTGGTAAGGTTGCATATGAGTTGGCGTTACCTATGGAGATGTATATGGTTCATTCAGTCTTCCATGTGTCCATGTTGAGAAAATGTGTGGGTGACCCAAGTGCTATAGTGCCCTTGGATGTTATGGGTGTTTTAGAATATAATTTGACCTATGAGGAGGTCCTAATGGAGATTTTAGTTAGACAAGTGAAAAGGTTGAGAAACAAGGATGTAGCTTCCGTCAAGGTCCTTTGGAGGAACCAACAAGTTGAAAGTGTCACATGGGAAGCCGAGGCGGACATGAAAAAGTGATACCCATATCTCTTCCGCTCTACATAAATTGAAGGTACCAATTTAAGTCTCCTATGTGATTTTAAGTCTTAAGTTTCAGCCCTTATGTCATCTTGCATGCATTCATGTTCATGGTTGCAAGTTTATGGTGTTTTTTGACATTTGTGTTGACATTTGTCGAAATGGTGTTTAAATGCATTTGTTGCATTTTTGTTAGGTTGAAATCTTCAAGATTACTTCTCTCATGCATGTTTTTTTGAAATTCGGGGATGAATGTTCCCAAAGGGGAGATATTGAAATGCCTAAAAATGTGCTTTGGAATGCCCATAATCGTAATTTTCATATATCTCAAAATTTGTGCATGATATAAAAAATCTGACTTCATATTCACGATCAGGGGACAAAATTGAATGAGAAATGAGCATAACCCATATCTGAGAGGACCCATAGCAAAAAATAATTTTGACAAATTTCCAATTTTCCCTGTTGAGATGGGACTCCACCAAGGATCTGTGTTGAGCCCTTTCTTGTTTGCCTTAGTGATGGATGAGCTGACGC